>CAJFCO010018167.1:0-13601 GCA_904066015.1 Synergus gifuensis
GAGAGAGGAATGCGGTTAATACTGGGAGATTGTTTAATATTGGGAGAGTCGAGTACATATTCAGAGTGCTATTCAGCAGGCGTGAATTATAATTTAAATTAGAGGCATTCGTTTCTTAAAAAGTGACCAATACTAAGCATGTCGAATATTTTCCACAGAACTCACAAACAGATGGGGATGTGAGCAAATAAATACCAAATTTTAAAAGCACTAGCAGTCCAACAGGCGAGCTACGCGCACGATTAATTATTTTACTTCTTACAACTTCAAGTCATTTATAAACCAATGAAATTTCGCTGATTTAAATTTAAAAAGCAGGTTTGAAAGAACATCACTTTTTTTTAGAGAGGAATTTCAAGAGGTTTCTAGGATCCTTAATGGATGTTGACAATTTCCAAGTGATTTTTACCAAATTCTAAAGATTTTTAGTGTATGCTCTCACACTTATTTTAGTGCAAGATGTTTTTTAGGGTTGAAAGGTGTTACCCCTGTTACCCCGATTTGTAAGACGACGATTTAAATAGTTATAAAACACGTTTACATAAAATCGTGATGTTAATATATTTATTTTGACTTTAACATGAGTATAAACGTGAAAAATGGTTGAAACGAGAATACAATTTGTATGTATTAAAAAGGACGAGACAAGAGAGTATGGAGCGTGTTGTTCTGTTGATTGACAAAATGTATCTATCGACGACCTGAAATTCGTTGAGGTACAAACTTTGGAAATGCATTTAAAATAGAGAGAGGGTATTCTATCAAGGAGGAGGGATGATGCCAAGCCTCTCGATGACGCTAAGTACAAATAGACAGGTAAAGAGAGTGAGTCATTGAAATTCGGAGAAGCTCATACAATATTACGGATTAGAAACCCTCTAATATAACTCAATTAAGCAGGTAGCGGAGACAGTTTAAGAAATGAAACATAAGGTACTAATTTATATATCCCAAGGTTAAATCTTTACAATGTTTGGGTAAAGTTTGGTCAGAGCATATAATTTTGTGAATAGAGCCATAAACTAATTGGAACCGAACGCAGTGGATTTAGAGCAATTCAGAATTAAAGCTAGATAGGTATCTAAATTCCTAAATGGGACGCTCAAGGAGATTCTAAAAGATTATTTTTCTAAAGGCGTGGCAATCTTTCCAAATATTGTTATGCTTGAAGGCTAAACTTCATAGTAAGTCCTAAATTCACGAATCTTTTATTAAGCTGGAGTTTCCCAATACGTGCTGAGAAAGATAATATAACAAGAAATTATTCTTAAACAAAATATGTTCAAATGCTTATCTTGCATAACGATAAAATTAGATACATCAGTTTGCCATAATCCACTAGGGGCAAAAATGACAAAAAATTTTCGAAAAAAACCGCCATATTGGGTAGCCATGTTGAATTTTTTAATGTTCAAGTACCATTTTCTTAAAGTTTAACATGTTTATGCACCTTTGTGCATGTTTGCGTCAATTCGAAAAAATGTTCTCGATACGAAATTCAGCCTCAAAATTTTTTCGTCTTCAATTTTTTCCTGTTTTTTCTCAAAAACAACGCCATATTGGATTTCCTATTGGTCAGAATGCAAAAATATGGGCGGCATCGTGTAGAGCAACCCCAAAAACATAAAGTCATGTTGGATCGACTATGTAAGTCGACTTTTACTACCTTTCCTGTTTTGTCAAAGTTTACCTAACTTTTCTGCAGTTCTCGGCGTTAATGGGTTAATATTAATATTATAATATTATATTATATTATAATATTATAATATAATATTATAATATTAAATGCTAGTACTAATATTAGTACTAATATCTTTGGACACATAAAACTAAACAGTTGGCAATGCATGCGCGCGCATCCGTCAACGCTACTGCTAAGTCAAGTCTACGTCAAGTCAATGCTAGGTCGGTCTATTGTGGTCTTACCTTGAAAGCTGCACTGGTTGTACTGTGCTGACCACGCTCGGCGATACATAGTTTGGCGGGAATGATTTGAATTGCAAAAGAAAAGATAATCTGCGATTTTAATGGTGCGTTTATACCTCGGCCTGCTCGACCGGTGCTGACAGAAAATGCATGAGAGTAAAAGAGATAGAGATTGAAAAATTTGACAAAAAGAACTCTCTATCTCTTTTACTCTCATACACTTTCTGCCTCCACCAGTCGGGCAGGCCGTGGTATAAACGCACCATAAAGATTCATTCGATTCTTGACAAGTTTAAATGATTTTAGTAATATAATCGTATTGTATAATTGTCACTAAAAGTAGTGATTCATTTTACATATACACTCGACGTTCCCAATAGTAATGTTCCCAATAGTAATTTGTTCCCAATACTAAAAGAGTTTTGTTCTCAATAGTAAAGAGCGTAACTCGCAATAAGCACTTCATACCACTGCTCATGCGCTGCGTTCGGCATCTGATTGGTTGCTATTCGCGCGCAGTTTAAAATACTAAAAATAGTATTTTATATGCAATACGCATGCGCAATTTATGTGAAATTTGAAGAAAGGAATTTTTTTTACTATTGGGAACGACTGGTTTGGATTTATTTACTATTGGGAACGTCGAGTTTAATAAATATGATGAAAATGAAATGATAAAATATTAATGCGATCATCCTTTTCAAATGTCGGATTTTATATTAGAAAAGAAAAAAATAGTTGATTTGTAAGAGTAAGTAATAATAAATAATATTCAATCTTTTTTTATTTACACTAAATATTAAATAATGAATAGCTTTCAAAAACGTAAAGTGCATATATATGTAATGGGAAAAATGAATCACTACTTTTAGTGACAATTATACAATACATTTATATTGCTAACTAGCTGTGAAGTTATGTCAACTTTTCTGCTCATTCAATGAGCACTTTGCTTCCTGTAAGCAAATATGATTTGCTTTCACATAGAGGAAGCATTAAGTATTCTTTACATCAGCATTAAATTTTCATTATTTGAGAAGTTGCATTCAAAAAATTCATTTTCGAAAATTACAATAAAGCACAACTTTCTTATTTTTCAATGAAATGCATTAATCTTATAGGTCAATCGATTCGTCTCGACGCAAGGAACCTTTATTTTCCTTACGTCAGCTTCGAATTTTGAATATTAGAGAAGTTATAGTTGAAAAACTAATTTTTCAAAATTAAATAGAACCATAACTTTGTTATTTTTCAATTAAATGAAATAATATTCTAGACCAATCGATTCGACTCGACACAAGAAATCTTTATTTTCCGTACATCAGCTTTCAATTTTGAATATTTGAGAAGTTATAGTGAAAAAATGAATTTCACGAAAATTATAAAAGTACACCAAACTTGTAATATTAAATATTTTTTTAAACCCTTGTAAGAAATTCAACTAGGTATATAATGGAATAACTATGCAAAATTTCATCAACTTGTCAAGAATCGAATGAATCTTTAAAATCGCAGTTTATCTTTTCTATTGCAATTTAAATCATTGCCGCCAAACTATGTATCGCAGAGCGAGGTCAGTGGATTTCTCGATGGCAGGAGAGGGGCTTAGTGTCTCTTTTTGAGCAAAAAACGATACTTTTGTTTAAAAAAAAGATTTGTGATATGAGAAAAAAGAAGGGTACAGACAATATTCTAGAGAGAGTAGGCATTACTTACAGATGTCAAAATCCCTTTTTGCTCGCAAATTAGGTACATCACTACACTGGCGGGGAGATACAAACACTCGGAATTTTTATCTTCAATAAATCCACTCCCAATTACCTACCAAAACTGTCTAAATAATTATTTATACGAGATTCTTTGGATGGAAAGTACATTAGAATAATGTCTCTTTCCATCCTGTTGTTCCTGTTGACACTTTGTTAGCGGCAGAGCCAGCGGAAATGTGGTACGACGCGCGCGCCAAGTCCAGCGAAGCACGTTGAAGATTCCGTCGGTATGTATCCAGTGGGCAAAAAGACATTGTCATCCTGAGGACGTCCTAAAAACATCCTTAGGACGCCCATGTCAGTCCAATTGATGTACTAAAGACGTCTCACGTCCAAACGACGTCTTCAAGACATGAGTCGTCTTTTGGACATAAATTGGATGGACATAGAAGTCCTAAGGATGTCTTTAGGGTGTCCTCAGGATGTCAAAGTCTTTTTTCCCACTGGGTAGTTGTGCTGCCATATCGACGTTTGGCGGGTATTTCAAATGTCAATTAAAAATTAATGTTAGAAATACAATTTACTTTATTTTGTTTTCCAAATAAATAGAGAATAAAATCAAAGAACTAACAAATTATTTATGGTAATAATAATTTTTGAATTCATTATACTACAGAAAATTGCATAATGATATTTATGTGAAAAAGTGATGAACAATTTTCTAGTTCATTTTTTTTGCTGTTTAGAAAATTTATTTTATTTTAGGATATCGTAAAGAGTGCAATTATTTAGCAATCTTTTATGCAGTGCCAAACAATCAAACAAATTTTTTTATATACTTATAATCAGTTATAAATATGTGAAAGACAGTTGACTCAGAAAGGTAAGTAATGAATGCTCTATAACTGACACTCATTTATTTATAAATATACTACAATTTATAAATATATATTATATATTTATAAATAAACTACAATAAATAAAACTCTAATAAACTATTATAACTATATAAATTATGTAATGTTGTGTTTTTCTGGCGTCCCTGTTCGGGCGCCATGTAACGTTCCGATTTTCTCTGAAAGATCTTATTATTTTAATTATCTTATCAAATGCTTCAGTCGAGCCAGGGTCAGATTTTAAAGATAATTGAATGAAAATCGAACAACCTTGTTTTACTGGAAAATATAATAACAGTATTTATTCCCTATGATTTACAAATCTAACGGTGTGAATTTAATAAAATAACAAAAGAAAGAATGAAATAAGAATCTATGTGTGGTTGATTTTATTGTCTGTGTGAAGTTGGATGAATGTGTCTGAACGAAGACGGATGAAGTGACTATTCGTCCTGTAATCATAGATATTTCAGATTTGTCAGACAAAGTACAAATTGGCAGATTCGTGAACGAATTAGACATACAGGCGATTTTGCGGAATACAATATTAAACGTCTCAGTTCTCTTACTTCAGCGGTTTTGACGGTACGGAGAGAAGGGAGGACTGATAGGAAAAATAGAGTAAGGTTCGGTTGTATAAATCTCTAATGCGTTTTTATAGATAATATTTGTAGATGCTCCTACTAAATATTATCCGTCGGTTTAATTTGTTGCTCACAGATGCGGTACGCACACAGGCGTAATCACTCGTTACAACTATAATAAATATACTACAATTATACTATATATTATATATTATATAATTATAAATTGTAGTATATTTATAAATAAATGAGTCTATCAGTTATAAAGCATTCATTACTTAATTTTCTGAGTCAACTGTCTTTCACATATTTATAACAGATTATAAGTATATTAAAAAATTTGTTTGATTGTTTGGCATTGTATAAAAGATTGCTAAATAATTGTACACTTAACGGTATCCTAAAATAACATCAATTTTCTAAACAACAAACGAAATGAACTAGAAAATTGTTCGTCAATTTTTCAAATAAATATCATTATGCAATTTTTTTTAGTATAATGATTTCAACAATTATTATTACCATAAATAATTTCCCTAGCGGTAGCTTCGGATTGAAATTCATTCCGAATCAGTCTGATTAATTCCGAAATTTGTATCAGAACCAAACAGTTTCATTCCGATCTAATCCGAAGGAAGTTTTCAATCCAAGTTAATCCCAAGTTCATTCAAAAACTATCCGAACGTTTAATCCGAGTGAATCCGAATCAATCCGGTCAAGCCAAATGAGTCCGAATTAATCTGAACTTTAAATCCGAATGAATCCGATTTAATCCAGTCTATCCGAACCAATCCGAAAAATTCGAATTCATTCGGATTGGTTCGGATAGACTGGATTAAATCGGATTAATTCGGACTCATTTGGATTGACCGGATTGATTCGGATTCAGCCGGATTAAACGTTCCGATAAATTTTGAATGGGCTTCGGATTAATTTTGATTGAAAACTTCCTTCGGATTAAATCGGAATGAAACTGTTTGGTTCGGATACAAATTTCGGAATGATTTGGAACATTTCGGATTTATTCGGAATGAATTTCAATCCGAAGCTTTTGTTAGGGTTTTGTTAGTTCTTTCATTTTATTCTCTATTTATTTGGAAAACAAAATAAAGTAAATTTTATTTCTAACATGGAAAGAAACACCCGTTAAATGTCATTACGGCAGCACAACTACATACCGACGGAATCTCCAACGTGCTTTGCCGGACTGCCGCTAACAAAGTGGCAACAGGAACACGAGGATGGAAAGAGACATTATTTTGATGTACTTTCCATCCAAAGAATTTTGTCTAAATAATTATTTAGACAGTTTTGGTAGGTAATTGGGAATGGATTTATTGAAGATAAAATTCCGAGTGTTTTTACTCCCCGCCAGTGCAGTGATGAACCTATTTTGCGAGAAAAAAGGGATTTTGACATCTGTAAGTAATGCCTACCCTCTCTAAAATATTACCTGCACCCTTCCTTTTTTCTTATATCTTAAATCTTTTTTTTAAACAAAAGTATCGTTTTTTGCTGAAAAAGAGACACTAAGCCCCTCTCCTGCCATCGAGAAATCCATCTCAATGAAAGAACCCGTCAAACGGTGCATCTTTGCAATTTTACCATCTAATTATCGAAGTAAGGTGGAAAATAGACTGATTTCACCATTTTTTGTGTTTTTTTTCAATTTTTTGTTTCGGCGCTCCAACACCCTTAAATTTGTCAATAATCGAATGAATCTTTAAAATCGGAGACTATCTTTCTTATTTCAATCAAAATCATTCCCGCCAAAACTACCGCCGAGTGACGTCAGCACAATACAGTCTACATAGAAATAGCCTTTGTTATTTTATTGTTTGTGCGGCATGTGCGGTCAAAATATCCGCCATTATCAGCACATATTTATTACCTCCATCGCCTAATATATTGTTTTTATCGAAAACTGGTGAATCTCGACCTGTTCTACAACCTTTCTTCCCACAGTGTGCTACCAAAAATCGATCAACTTGCCCTTCTCTCCCTTCAAAACCCCAATACCAAATCCTAGTGAAAAGTTGATAGAATTAGACAGGCGCGTAACAAGGGTCTCAAGGCAGTGGGTGTCGAGAGCCATCCTGCACATTAAAACTAAATTAAAAAAAGAAAAAAAAATGGATTTCAAACCCTCAAAAAATGCGTTTAGTGTGGAATTGTATTATCCGCTTGTAATGTCGAGAATGTTGGGCTTGGATCCAATATAGGGTGCAAATAGAAATCAAAGAACTTAGAGGTAAACGTAATTATATTTAAAGATGCTTTTTCGGCAACTTCCGTGCTCGCTCGTAATCAGTCGTCAATAATTAAAAGTAATCATACACACATCCAGACTCATTCATAACCCAGTCACACTTGACGTAATCACACACTCCTGCATGCTTCTTATCCATTACACGTTTAATAATTTGGACACCCACGCATATTTCCAGTGGGTGTCTTCGACCTACTGTCTGAGTGTTCTGATACCCGCAGAACTCTGTGCTAGTCGCACCCCTGGAATTCGAGTTTCTCTACATGAATGTTTGTCAAATTCCATCAGCCTTAAAATTTGGTATTTATTTAGTCATAGCGCCGTCTATTTGTGTGCTTTGTGGAAACTATTCGAAATGATCACTATTCGTCACTTTTTAATAAACGAATGCCTCTCATTTAAATTATAATTCACGCCTGTTGAATAGCACTAGAGCTACGGGAGAGACAAAATCATGCTTTGAAGAAATGATATGCTTCGGTGAAATTGCATCCTACCCTTGGGATCACTGCTTGCATCTTGTATCATGCGAGTTAAAATGTCCGCCCTTTTTCGCATCAAAGAATCTTGCGCTCTTTTGAAACTACTAAGGGACCATCCATAAACCACGTGGACAGTTTTTCACCACTTTTTGAGCCCCCCTCCCCCCATCGTGGTCACCATTCCATGTATAATTTTTTAAATATACATGGATCGTGGAATTTTGTCATACTCCCCCCCCCTCCCCCCATAATCTGTCCACGTGGTTTATGGATGGTCCCTAAAGTGATTTTTCGAAAAACTGGTGAGTTCGAATTGTTTTGTTTCTTCACTCTTTCTTCCCTCTTTATGTTAACAAAAAATTCTAAATTTAACCTTTTTTGCCTTCAAAATCTCTAGTTCAAATCCAACTGATAGATTTGTGTCTTTCCACAGATTTTGATAGCTTTTCGACAGCTTTTCCTTTCAAATTCTATCAGCCTTAACTATGTCATATAACTTACGATATCTATTTGCAAATATGAAATCGAACGCGTGCTTTCGCGCGCGGGTTTGCCTGTTTTTTTAAATATATCATTAATTCCTTTGCTATTGGATTTAATTAAAATTTCTATTTTATAAAATTGCAGTTTTATAGTCATAACAATTATACTTAATATGAATTTTAACTAGGGGTGCCACTTTGAGCACATTCTCATCACACGTCGCGCTTCGTGCTGTGCGCTTGCATTCGCTTACTAACCTTCATGAAGTAGTATAAGGAGACGTATCTAAGGCTAGGGGACCCGCCTCTACGGCCGTACTGTGTTTTAATGATAGAAGTTCATCTGACAGAATCAGAACAAACTTTAGTTCTCTCTGACTGTTATTAATACACAATACGGCCTTAGAGGCGCTGAGATCAGCTGTAGTAGAGTAATTATTCCAAAAAACTCGGGACATGTCCATTGGCTTTGATGTCTCCTTATACCACTCCTTGCTAACCTTCATCATTGCTATATACTTTTACTTAAATTACTTTATTTTAAAATGAAGAAGAAAACTAATTTACTTCATTCAATCTTCGCGCTCGGCTCTTTTTAACAATATTTTTCACGATTAAATCGAAAACTACTCATCCTATCAAAAAATGGTCAAGGGAGAATTTGTAGATTATTTTAAGACCAATGATTATGTTGTGATAATTTTCTCTGTATCTCGCGTTATTTGGCTCAAAATTTTAATTTTCGATTTTTCAAGAAAATTCAAAGAGTTGTTATTTCAATCCTGTAAGGCATGGAAACAGACACATTTTTCATCCTTTGACTCTTTTTCATATCGTGCGTTATTTGGCTTTAAATTAGATATATTTTTTTTTGACTTCGAAATGCTCCAAATTTTTTAATTTTCATCCAAAATGGCTAGCTAACGAACTTGACCTTCATTTTAGGACAATAAAGGAGTATACCAAATGCCGATCCAAACGGTCAATTCTTTCGAAAGTTATCATGCTCACAAACTAAAAATCTACAGACAGACACATTGGTAAAAACATGTTTTTCGGGTTCACGGGGTTATAAAAAGTAAACATTTTTACAAAAAATGGGGGGGTCAAATTTTACACAAATCTCTGAAGAGAATGTAAAAACTCAACCAATTTTCATAAAATATTATATATTTAGAAAAAATTTTTCCCTTCATTTTTAAGGCTGTTGGAGCAACGGACAAAATGTCATTTTTTACTTTTCATTTTGAGGCCGCAAAAATACACGGTTTTAAGTGCCGGTGGCAGGGAAGTCTTTCTCGATGTGAAGAATGGGGCTTAGTATCTGTTTTTCGAAAAACTAATTTGTTTGGCAAAATGGAAAAGTTTCGGCCTTAAAATCAAAAGTAAAAAATGACATTTTGTTCGTTGTTCCAACAGCCTTAACTAAAATGGAGAGATTGAATTTTAGTCCAAGTTGTCATCCCAATTATAATCAATAATTTAATAGTTGTTGTTTTCTGTCTGGAAAATGAATTTATTCTTTTTAATTGTTTACAATATTTTATGTTAATTAATAATTCATACTGAATTTTTAGAGTAAATACTTATTGGTCTTATATGGTAATAAAACCATACAAAGATTTCCACGAGCCGGGAATTGAATTCGGATTGACTTATTTCGATGATCCTGGTGTGAATATACCTTCAGCAGTTACTTTATGGGTCGCGATGAGTGGTGAGTGATGAAGTCATTTTATTTACAATTCCTCCCTATTCAAATTATGTTACATCATATCTATTAATAGTAGATTCGTGAAGTTTTTGCTTTGCATCTATTTTTTTGTTTCATTACATTGAATATTTCTCATATAGAAATACCTTCAATTTCGTTAATCTGTTGAAAGTAAAAAGATAGAAAGGAGTAGAAATTTTTGGAGACGAAGAGATATAGATTCTCTATCCCTCTCAAGTACACACTTTCCATTCATCAAATGCTATCTTTTTTTACCCACATGTTTATCCATCATTTTTACTGGGCTCTAACGTCTTCTATCTCATTCTATCCTTCAGTCTATTTCTTCTCAAAAAATTTTATTTTCTTCTATATATTTTTTCTATCTTTGAAATCGCGCATCGAGTTCGCTGTCCGACGCTTAATCTACTAAGCTAACGAAAGATTGAAGAGTTACATTGTAAAAATCAATATCACTTCTCCTAAAGAGCTCTATCTCAATCAATCCCTTGTTTATCCAACTCTACCTTTTTCAATCTTTGGTAAATTTATAACCTATATCTTCAACCTCCTCATTTATCTCTTGTCTACCCATCTCTATTCCTTTCAATCTCTTTAACAGTATAAACAATAACCTATCTCTATCTGACTCTTCTTTTCTCTATCTTCTCCTATTCCTTATCTATCTATTTTCTATTTTCTTGCACCAATGTGATCCTGCTTCTATACATTTTAATCTGCTCTTCTTTGTCTCATTGATATTACCCTAGTAGTAACGTCTGGCTTGTATGACAGAGGCCAGAGTCTGGCCCAGCATCTGCTCCCTCTATTCGACCAGACTGGCGGCAGAAATGATGAGACCAGACGAAAAACAGAATCTGGTAAATAAAGGAACCAGATTCTCAGGCCTATACGACTGTGTGTAATAGAAATGGCCGAAGAGTGAACTTAGGCGGGGTACAGAGGGGTGCATATTAGTTCAAAAAGTGGTGGTAGGTGGCGCAAATTGTTTGTGATGAGGGACGTAGAGGGGCAAGAGGATTGCGCGGTCATAAAAGTGAGGTTATGTTTTATTGTTCAACACATTTAAACTATCAATTTATACATACAAGCGCACTAATACATGCGCATAATATAGTTTAGTTACTAAAGTGGTGGTAGGTGGCGCTGAATTCCGCCATTTCTATTACACACAGTCGTATAGGCCTGCAGATTCTGGTATTTAGTTTAAACACTAGTAATTCATGTAAAAATTTTTTGATGAATATTATTCCGCGTTTCACAGCATATTCTAAGAAAATATATGAACATCGTTGGCAGAAAATTTGAAAAAAATTTGAAAAAACTAGCTGTGAAGTTGTATCAACTTTTGTGCTCATTCAATGAGCACTTTACTTCCAGTAAGCAAATATGACTTGCTTCTTCATAGAGGAAGCAAATGTATTCTTTACATCAGCATTAAATTTGGATAATTTGGGAAGATATATTCGAAAAATTCATTTTAGAAAATTACAATAAAGCACAACTTTCTTATTTTTCAGTGAAAAGCATTAATCTTGTAGGTCAATCGATTCGTCTCGATGCAAGGAACCTTTATTTTCCTTAGGTCAGCTTCGAATTTTGAATATTATAGAAGTTAGAGTTGAAAAACTAATTTTTCCAAATTAAATAGAACCATAACTTTGTTATTTTTCAATGAAGTGAAATAATATTATAGACCAATCGATTCGTCTCGAAGCAAGGAACATTTATTTTCCTTACGTCATGTCAAAATTTTGATTATTTGAAAAGTTATAGTAGAAAAATTAATTTTTGAAAATACAATTAACCATAACATCATTATTTTTTAATGAAATGCATTAATCATATAGGTCAATCGATTTGTCTCGACACAAGGAATCCTTATTTTCCTTAAATCAGCTTTCAATTTTGAATATTTGAGAAGTTATAGTGAAAAAATGAATTTTTCGAAAATTATAAAAGTACACCAAACTTGTAAAATTAAATATTTTGTTAAACTCTTATAAGAAATTCAACTAGGTGTATAGTGCAATAACTATGCAAAATTTCATCAATTTATCTCTACGCGTTTTCAAGAAATTGCTGCATCCTCACACACACACACACACATCCGAACAATTTTTCAGGACATCATATTAGATATATTGCCCTTGAAATATGATCAAAAAAACCTTTTTTTAGGAAACTGAATTTTTTCACCACCACAATGTTTCCTCTATGAGGAAGTAAAAAGAAAATTTTTTTCAATTTTTGACATCTCTGCAGTATATTCTCCCAGAAAGGGCTAAAATAAAGTGTAAAAATATTAAATAAACCTATTTAGTACCGGTTTACGTTACTTTAATTTCTTCTGGTGTAAATCATGCCCAATCTGGGCCAGAATCTGCTATACCAGATTCTGGTGCCAGAACAGCACGCCAAAGTGGAAGCAGCCAGGCGCCAGGCTGCAACTAGATTCTGTTTTTTCTGACGCCTAGCTGGCGCCAGTCTGCAATTATCTTGCTCCTAGGGTAATAATAATAATAATCATATTGATTCATTCATAAATCCCAAAGATGTTCAAAGCAATATTTCTGAACATATCGAAACGATAATGTCGCGTTCTCTTGCGTAAAACTATCTGAGATAAATTTAATTCCTTTAGAATCTAAATACTCGTATTTATTTATTCAAAATGCAAACAATTCCTTAGGGTGGGGGGGGGTTCGGTCCATTCGATGAAAAAAATGCATGTTTTTAGGAATTTTTTTTGGCGATATGGGTACTGCTAGATTATTTTGACAACATGTAACTTATAGTACAACTCTTAGACTATATTCCTGGAAATTTATATAGAAAAATATTAAAAATTGAGCGAGTAACAGCGAATCTCCGGAGGCGCCTCGAAAAAAAGGTGTTTTGCGGTGGACATGATAACTCGAGACAGAATCATCAGAAAAAAAAATTCAAATTGGGTTTTATAAAAGCGATGTTTCTTGAGGTAATGCTGGGACGATTTTTTTTTTGGTTTTTGAATTTTTGGTAGCATTTGGAAGCCAAAAACACGATTTTTGCTAAAAAAAATCGATTAATTTGTTATTGTAAAATCAAAAATTATTTTAAAAAACGAAAAAGGCTCCAGCGTTACCTGGAGAATTATGTGAAGAACAACTGTGAAAAATTTCAAAACGATCGGCCGACTAAATTTTGAGTTATGCTGTCCACCAACTTTAAAAATGACACTTTTCAGGAGAACGTTTTAAAGTATGCTTTCAAGCAAGTATACGAAATCGAGGTGGAGCAACTGACCATATATTAGGTGCACAACTTTGCTTCCGCCGATTTTTTCGAAAATTTGAGGCTTTATTCTGAAAAAGTGATTACCTGTTTATGACTCAAAGTACTGTCCGTCACTAGCCACTACTTTTTGCCATCTTTCGGGCAATTGTCGGATACCATCTCGAAAAAACTTTGCGTCTTTTGAGGCGATCCACGGATCGATCCATTCTTTAACTTCTTCATAAGAGTGGAAATGCTGC
>CAJFCO010018167.1:33601-45362 GCA_904066015.1 Synergus gifuensis
TCTTTGATAGATATTTTCAAACGTCTTTCTCCCAAGTTTGCTTAGTATTTTTTTGGACAGGAGTTGCCAAACAAGCCTGTTCTTTTTTGATGAGCAAAGCTTACGAGCTTAAAAAAAAATTTCTATGTTTTACAATTTTAATATTAAGATTTTTATAACGGAAAATAAGGAACTAAATTTAATAGACATTTTCAACCGTCTTTCTCCCAAGTTTTTTCAGTATTTTTTCGACAGGAGAATCGAAAAAATCGCGTTTCTTTTTCAGGAAGGGGCTTAGGAGCTTAAAAAAAATGCTAAGTATTTAAAATGATCAATAATGATTTTTATAATTGAAAATAAAGAACTAGCTTCCATGTTCATTTTCAACTGTCTTTTTCCCAATTTTTTTTTTCAATATTTTTTTGATATGAGAATCACAAGTGTGTTACTTTTTGACGGGCAAAGCTTAGGAGTTTAACAAAAAATTTCTGAGTATTCCAAATTTGCAATCTTGGTTTTTAAAATCGAACAGGAGGAAATATTTTGATAGACATTTTCAATTGTCTTTTTACTAAGAAAAACTTTTAAAAAGTTTTTTTTTTTTTTTTTTTTTAAAGTCTTTTTCTTAAGAAAAACTTTTCAAAATTCATAAAAATAATTCAGATCTGATAGGGAAAATTTTACGGAATTCAAGAGAATTTTAAAGAATTCAAATAACGATTTCGTCTTCATTCATCAGTAGCTAAGCTGTAGCTTGAAAAAGTATTCGAGAATCTTTTAACTGATTCAAAAGTATTATATTTATTTTTACAGATTTCGAGAAAATTCTGTGGAATTCAAATAAAGGGTACATCTTCCTTCAGTCGTATCTAAGTTGGAAAATAAGGAGGAAAAACGCTATGATTTTACTAGAATTCAAAAGAATTCGGAAGAAGTTGTAGAATTTATGAGTTTTTCAATTCCAAACAATTCATTGCGTATTTTCATTGCTTGAACAGTATTGTAAAATCTTTAAATTAATTCGAAGGTGTTGAAAATTATTTCACAGAATTCATGACAACCCAACGTTGAGGAGTTCAAATTACAAGGAATTTGAAGAATTTAAAATAATTTGTAATAATAATTCAAATAATTTAAAGTGCATTATTATCACAAGTTATGAAGTCTTTAAAAAAATTTTAATTTTTAATTTTATTTTTGAAGGAAATTCTACAAAATTCATGAGGTTTCTGCAGGATTGAATTAAGTAGTGCAAGTTTATTCATTGCTAGCTTAACACTCTACTAACTAGACTAATTGTGAAAGAATTAGGTCAATTGCATTGATTGTATTGGAATTCAGAGAATTCGGATGAATTTACAGTAATTAAAGGTCTTGTAATTCCAAATAATTCAATGCGCTTAAAAGTGTTCAAGGTAGTTCAATAAAGTTAAAGGAATTTCCACAGAACTCGAGTGAATTCTGCGAAATTCTAAGAATTCAGGAAAATTCAACATAGTTCGATCAACATATGCATTTTACGTATGGGAGTTATCTCCTCGAGCAATGATTTTTAACTTGGTTGCTAAGAAAAAGATACTTCTTAATTTTCAAATCTCTTTTAAGTGTGAAGTTGCAGCAAAGAGTCAAAACCTTCTACAAAAACAAATTGAGGGGAAGTTATACGATCTGATCTTGTATTCTTACACACTCTTAGCAATGGCCCATGGATTGTCGGCTTTCTAATGCATTTTTTTGATTGTTTAATCTTTAATTGCTAATTACTCGGTAATAATGAACTTCACAAATTTTTGGTATTAGAATATTTTACTCCGTATTTTTTTTGGAATTCAAAAATATAAATATGTATCTTGAGTACTGGGACACCCTGTATGTATATATATATTGTGATGTTGCAGATTTCTGCAAATCACAAAAACTATTTCAAAATTAAACCTTATTTAAATAAAGACTTAAGTGCTCTCGTTTAGAGTACGATTCGGCACTCCTAACTGTTTTTAATTTAATTTTTTTTTGTTTTATTATGTATTTTTATTTTATATTTATTTTCATTCGAATTTCGAATTTTATTTATTTTATAAGATATTTTTAGGGCTGATTTATTTCATTTTTTTTTTTTGTAAATTTCCGAGTTTTGCGGTCACGAGCGAGAAGCCACAGACGTACCAACCACCTACGCATCTACTGATTCAGTTCCGTCATTCGCAACACCACCCTCACGAGTTCTTCGCCACAACTACTGTCCTTAGGCCTTCTCATCGTTATCTCTCTCTCCATCATCCCTCTTGACGTCCAAGACAAAATTGTTAAATCTGTCAATAATGGACAGAAGGATTGGTGTTGGTCATCTTTATGTCTAGGCGCATTCCTGGCAAAGATTGACCGAGGCGATTACCTAATAATTCTATGTATGAATTGGTAATCTCGCCTAATTATCTCAATTACAGATACCTGTAATTATTGATTATCTCTTTGTCTATTAATAGACGTTCATTGGCTTTTAAAAATGCCATTTACCTCTCTCCAAAATGATCTGGAACATAAAGGGATGTAATTATTATTATTAGTTCTCCACATCCTTGTTCTCCACACTATTTGATATCTGAAAGCATCAAAGGTTCTTCGATCTCACTCCCTCTCGTATGAAGGAGTTCGGAACCTCTCTGTCTTTCAACAACGGTTGATAAGGAGTAGGAAAAGAGGAAGAAAGGACTTCGAATGGACGAATCGGAAGCGGACCTCATCGGCTATCCCTCTCTCGACCATGCGAAATTACGAAAATTAGGCTTACGCGCATCAGCCCTTTCCCCCAATTTGTAATTCCTTCAGGCTAACGAGCTTCCTTGAGAACTTGACTCAATCTCTTTGATTCTGTGAACTCATCGCGAAAGCACGTATCAAGTCAATATTAAAATTTATCAGTGTATTCAAAAGTGTCTCTCTCCGAATTTCGAGGTAGGATTCGATTTCCTTCAATGATTTAGTCAAGTTTATTTAATTTTATATTATTCATTTTAATTTCTACATGATTTTTATATTCTCTTTTATCTCCTTGGCTGAATCATCCCATTTTAATTATTTTATTGAATTTTTATGATAATTTATTTTGTATTGTTGGATTTTATTGAATTTTATTGAATTTTATAATATCTTGTTGAATTTTATTATGTTATTGAATTTTATCGCTATTTGCCTGTAATTTTTTAATAATAATCCAGAGTGCCGAGCAGATTTAGCCGTCTGAGATCTCTTTTCTTTGAATTATGTGATTTTATGTTTTATTTTATCAAATTATGTGATTTTATAATTTATTTTATTGACTTATTTGATTTTTATGATTTGTTTTAATAAATTGTGTGATTTTAATGATTTATTTTATTGAATGTAAGCGATTTTAATGATTTTTTTTTGTTGTAATTCATTTAAATTATTTTTACCCTTTTTTAATTGTGTAATGAGAACCTAACCCCTTTGATTTCTGAGAACCCAAACCCCTTAATTTATATACAATGTAATTAAATTCTCCCCGAAATAATTATTCAATGAGAACCCAAATTTCCCCAATTAGTGAGAATCCAAAACCCCTTAATTTTATTACATGTTTCCCCATTTTTAGTCCCTTTTTGCCTGTAATATTCTATAAAAATTTTATGTCATATCTTATATAATTATTGATTTTAACATATCTTATTTTGAATCCTGTTCGACTGTTGACTTTCATTCTGTAAACATTCAATTTTAATTTCAACTCTTGTTTATATTCTTACATTTCAAATCAATTCATTGCTATTTATATCTCATGTCAGAATATTCTTATTTAAATGAATAAAATTTTGTTAAATTCTTTTATTAAATACTTTGAGTCTTATAATTCCCGAACCACCCCTCTCTACTAATTATTCAAATGTTCTGAGCTAGTAATAAATTTGGTTTTGTTAAATTTTAATTTTTTTTATCGCCAATGATTTTTAATTATTAAAGTTTTAATATTTAAACTTTTATTCTATATCTCATATCTTTTGTATGAATTAATATATTTTAATACTATTTGGCTATTCTTTTAATGATTAATTTTGTTAGAATTTTACGGGGTTACCTCTATTTTTATCTTCTATCTTTTATCTCTTAGGAATAATGTTTCCTTTTATCTCGTTATCTCGTATGTTTTAGCCTAATTGATCTTATTTGAATTTTTGTGAATAGATTTATTTGTTTTATTTTTATCTTTGTCCCAAGAAAGGACTGGCGCCCAGAATTTATTTATTTTCTTATCTAAATTTGTTTAATAAAATTTATGTTATTATTTAAAACTATCTTCTGAAGATAATATAACTTTCCTAATTTTTTATTTTTTTAAATTTCTTTTTCTTTGGGGCCTTTTGTGCGTCACTTCTGGAGACCCTAGATTCAATTTATTGATTCTAGAAAAGTGTGCGTCACAATATATATATATATATATATATATATATATATAAAAGTAAATAATATTATAAATAATTTATTAATTAATTAAACGAAATTTAATACTTATATTAAATATAAATAATTCTTTCTTTTATTTAGGATTTAGCTAAATATATTACATTTTCTATAAAACCTCTTTAATCGTTTTGTTTTTCTCGTTTCCGCTTGTAGACTCGCACTATTTTGCTAAAGAAAGAATCGAAAAACTAAGATAAGGTGGCTTTTTCGCCCCATAACTTTACTTTTTTTTGTTGTTAGAATGGAGACACTCCCCACCCTTTCCGTATATCACCGCCATTTTTAGTATTGTTACCCTTTCCACTTTTCGGAAAAATTGTATATTAGTAAGAGCACTTTGTCAAATAGTTCAGTTCGATCAGATCATTGAAAGTGTAAGCATCTATGCTCTGGCTTCGATCTTCCGTTAGAGTCTAATTGTATTAGTCGTGGTCTCCGAAAGAATTTCACCGTTACCGTTCCGTCAGCTTCCGGTTTTTCGTGATTACAACTATACTTGAAATTCCGCTTCGACTTTTAGTCGTTATTACCGTATAATACGAACTATTTTGCTGTGCTACCGCCGAAAAAGTGTTAACACTACTTATTCAAGGAAAAATAAGTGCTGTTAACTTTTCAAATTTACGCCGTAAATACCGTCTCTTTTGAGAATTATTATTTTCTTTTGTTGTGAATTTTAAATTAAATTTCAATTTTTGAAAAATGCCGGGATTTTCGTGGGTTTACCGTCTCCACAAAGAAGAGTTGGAGGATCTTTTACGCAATTTTGGAATTGATTCGAGAGGATCAGTTGCGGTCCTTCGACAGCGTTTAGTTACGTTCGTCAGAGGCCACCCTCATCTTTTTTTCTAACAAGCCAGAGGACACCCCGGAATATAAAGAGGACTTGGACAGGACTAAGGATCTCTAGGACATGCAAGCAGAGATGGACAAAATTTTTGTGGCCACATCTTCTCCTAGGACAACCGCCACTGTCAATAGACCTAACGAGGTCAATCCTGGTAACCCTGTTACGAAAAATAGGCCGGATGAGGCCCATATTACACATACTGTTGCGGATATTGGACGAGATGAAGCTGCCAACACAAATCTCGCCAACCAAACCGTTCCGCCACGCCAAGGAGGCCGCGAAACAATCTACGATCTTTGGAACGATCGCGAAACAACACCTGTTTCAACCAAGGTCATGGATCAAATGCGGAAATGGAATTTTTTTTTTGACGGAAAAAACGTTTATGGTTTCTTGGAACGTCTACAGGAGCTACAAAAGGCTTATAATTTTTCTTGCGATCAAATTCTGCGTAGGTTTCCAGAATTATTAAGAGGCGAAGCTCAACTTTGGTTTAGAAACTGCGCCTCTGAAATTACTGATCCGCAGGTACTTCAACAGAGTCTCAGGAGATTCTACCTTCCTCCTTCGGAATTAAGACAGCTGGACCAGTGCTCATTCAATGAGCACTTTGCTTCCTGTAAGCAAATATGATTTGCTTCCTCACAGAGAAAGCATTAAGTATTCTTTACATCAGCATTAAATTTTGATTATTTGAGAAGTTATATTAAAAAAATTCATTTTCGAAAATTACAATAAAGCATAACTTTCTTATTTTTCAATGAAAAGCATTAATCTTATAGGTCAATCGATTCGTCTCGACGCAAGGAACATTTATTTTCCTTACGTCAAGTAAATATTTTGATTATTTGAAAAGTTATAGTCGAAAAATTAATTTTTGAAAATATAATTAACCATAACATCCTTATTTTTTAATGAAATGCATTAATCATATAGGTCAATCGATTCGTCTCGACACAAGGAATCTTTATTTTCCTTACATCAGCTTTCAATTTTGAATATTTGAGAAGTTATAGTGCAAAAATGAATTTTACGAAAATTATAAATAACTATACCTTCTTTAATTTTCAGTCAAGTGCATTAATCACACATGTAAATCGATTCGTCTTGACACAAGGAATCTTTAATTTCCTTACACGAGCTTTGAATTTTGATTATTTGAGAAGTTATAGTAGAAAAATCAATTTTTAATAAATTTTAAAAGTACATAAAACTTGTAAAATTAAATATTTTTTTAAACCCTTGTGATAGAATTAAGGTTTTATAGTATGAAGTGTGCCAAATTTCATCCATTCCTATGCACACGTTCTAGAGATATGCTGAGAACAAAAAAAAGGGGACACACATACACACACACGCGCGCAAGCGGACAATTTTTCAGGACATCATACTAGATACATTCCAATTAAAATTTATCAAAAAAAACCTTTTTGTAGAAAATGGATTTTATCACGACTACAAAGCTTCCTCTATGAGGAAGCAAAAACAATGGAGACATTGTATTTCAACATGAAACTTGGATTGCGTCTTTACATCAGGCTGCCCGATGTCAACACTCCAGACGAATTGATTCGCAGAGTGGAAGAGATTGAAGAGGCCCAATTTCAGCAGGCCAAGGATACAAAGTTGGAGCAAAGAAATACTTATAGGCCTTTGAGACAAGCAACCTCCGCGATTACTAAGGTTTACAACGCTGAAGAGGCGTGCTGGCGTTGTAGAGAGACAGGACACATCAGACGAAGGTGTAAGAACAAACCTGTTAATTTTTGTTCTCAATGTGGAAAGGACAATGTCCTTACTCGAGTTTGCCCTTGCAATTAGGGAAACGGCAGTAGGACCGGGCGCAAATAGGCTCACACCAGGTCCGCTATATTCCACCAACCAAGGAGCCTAGAATCTTCATACCGCTAACGATCGGAAAACTCAAGATTAAGGCTTTGGTGGATCCGGGATCCGTTTGCTCTTACATTAATAAGAGCACCGCTAAACTTTGTCTTCTTGAAGGATGGGAAAAACTTAATAATAACACCATAGCTGTTATGACAGATGGCACCAAAACGCCACTTGGTGACTTTTTAGTTGGAATTTTAGAGTCAATGGGTAGGACCATCGAGGCTGAAGTTTCCATACTTCCAAACCTCAAGCACAAGTTATTTTTGGGCATTGATTTGCTAAATCTTTTAGGTCTTGATGTCCGCATTAACGGACTACAGCGTTTAACTTCTGTAAAAGGTTTTACACCGCTTGCCAAACACCAGATTCGTCTTGAGGACCTACACCTTTGAAGCAAAGGTACCGACCTAGGAACCCGGCCATCCAGGAAATCATCGACAAGGAAGTGGATGAAATGCTGAAAGAAGGCGTCATTCAACCGTCTAATAGTCCTTGGAGTTCTCCAATTTTAATTACTCGCCGAAAAGATGGAATACCGAGATTTTGTATTGATTTCCGCCGGCTCAATCAAGTTTCAAAAAAGGATGCGTATCCGATACCGCAAATTACGCCATCCTGGATAAACTTAGAGGAGCAAGATATTTATCTTCCATCGATTTCAAAAACGGATATTGGCATGTTCCACTTACTGAGGACAATAAACCTCTCACCGCTTTTACTGTGCCCGGAAGAGGTCTTTTTGAATTTAATGTTATGCCTTTTGGGCTACACATCGCTCCATCTACATTTCAAAGACTTCTCGACAGAATAATAACTCCGGATATGGCTCCAAATGCATTTGCGTACTTAGATGACATCGTGATTTGCAAGCAAACTTTTGATGATCACATCAATATGATGAGAAGGATTTTCGATCGACTTTTCGAAGCAAGGCTTAGGCCGAATCCAGATAAGTGCCATTCCTTTAGATCTAAGCTAAAATATCTTGGTCATGTTGTTGATAAAAACGGACTTCACACCGACCCTGATAAAGTCGCAGCAATCCAATGCCTTACTCCGCCGAAAAACATTAAGGAGGCTCGAAGATTCTTGAGACTAATATCATGGTACCGTCGTTTTATTAAGGACGTGGCTCGAGTTGCAGCACCCCTTCATCAGCTGCTTAAGAAGAAAGCACAATGGCAGTGGTCGGAAAAACATCAACAAGATTTCGAAGAATTGAAAAGGAGATTAACCTCGGCACCAATCCTCGCTTGTCCCGATTGGACAAAGGAATTTGTCCTCCAGACTGATGCAAGCAAGGAGGGACTTGGAGCCGTTCTCACACAAATGGATGATGGAGTCGAACAAGTAATTGCTTATGCCAGTCGCTCGGTCAACAAAGCCGAGAGTAATTATTCTGCAACCGAACTCCTCTAAAATGGAGCTAAAAATCTATCGCTGAAGTGGCTCACTAAAATCGACAACCCGTCAGGTCGATTAGCCAGATGGGCCATGGAACTCAGCCAATGGGACTTTGAAGTGAAGTATCGTCGAGGAGCCGACAATGTCATCGCTGATACTCTTTCCAGACAACCTCACGAAGCCTGCACCGTCAAAAAGAAGAAGGACGACCCAGATTGGTACTAAAGGAGATATGCCGCTGTTTCCGAGAAACCCGCCGAGAATCCAGAGTTTTGCACCGCAATAACCGTCTTTACCGTCATATTTTGCACACTCTGGATTTCAATAATTATGTTCCTGGGGAACAGTGGAAAATTTTTGTACCACGTGTTGATCAAAAAAGGATCCTTTAAGAGGTCCATGACGACCCTAAAGCCTCGCCAGACATTATTATTGGGCTGGTATGCTTAGAGCAGGGGCTCAATACGCCCGAAATTGTGAGAGCTGCCAAAAGTTTAAGGCCCAAAATCTGACCCCAGCCGGTACCATGCACGCCACCAACGTGGAAAAGCCGTGGGAAATGGTTTCAATAGATCTTGTGGGTCCGCTCCCAAGATCTACTGCCGGCAATACATGGCTCTTAATTATGCAGGATCGTTTTACTAAATGGATGGAAATCCGCCCCTTAAAGAAGGCAACCGGATCTGCAATAGCTGTAAACGTTAAGGATCAAATTTGCCTTCGGCATGGATGCCCGAAAACCATTGTTTCGGACAATGGCCGTCAATTTATAAGCAAAGAGCTTAAAGGTTTACTACAAGAAATGCATATTACTCACCGTCTTACACCGCCTTATTCACCGCAGTGCAATCCTGTAGAAAGGGCCAATAAGGTCATTAAAACTATGATTGCCCAAAATATCAAGAAATCTCAAAAGACTTGGGATCACTTTTTGCCGGAACTCCAATTTGCGTATAATACCGCCGTCAGCTTGTCTACTGGTTTCTCTCCAGCATAATTAAATTACGGAAGAGAATTACGCTCCCCTGAAAGCCTCGCCAATGAAGCAGCACTTCAGTGGAGAATTTAGAAGTCTTCGAGAGGAAGAACTCTCGAACGAAGGTCGACACCGTAAGGGCAAAGAAAGAGGTGCTTTCCCTCACGGCCAAATACCAAGCGCAATCCATCACGCGCTCGGCCCAATTACAGGCAACCTCCACCAAGCGCCTCACCGCAAAAGTGCGGCTCTGGAAAGCACCTGGCGAACAACACCTCGCCAGGCCTGTGGCCGAGAAACCGGCATCAGCAGCTGAACCCGTCAGCGCCGGTCCTACCACCACCGTAGCGGCAAGTTCATCGACCGCAGAGTATGCAGCAACACCGAAGAGGGCAACGACCGACGCAGCTGAGTCTCCCACCGCTCTACCACCAATTTCACCGGTGGTACACATTATCGAGGAGTCTACGACGCTGGCACCAGGAAACACCGATGCTGTCCCGGAGGTCCAGGTCGTCGACAGGACGAACATCATCATCACGTTCCCGGGACAGGTATCTTTCCAAGTGCCAGTAGGGACGCTTCAATGGAGGGGGAGGCACGCCGGCAAGCGCTACTGTATGCGTTTCACCCCCAACGGACTTTTACGCTTTTTACATGTTTCTTAGGTAAAAGCAAAATTTGAAA
Source organism: Synergus gifuensis (assembly GCA_904066015.1). NCBI lineage: Eukaryota > Metazoa > Arthropoda > Insecta > Hymenoptera > Cynipidae > Synergus > Synergus gifuensis. Next base: position 43,873 of record CAJFCO010018167.1, read on the forward strand.
TGTTTTTCCGTTGTCTTTTTACTGTACGTTTCTCCGTTCGTTAATTTTGCTCTCCGAAAAGGGGGGGGATGTAATGAGAGGTTATACGCGCGTGCGTACCGGTCGCACACCTTTACCGACTCTGAATACCTAGCCTTGCTGGACGCTGTCCCCACTCCTACTTCCCCTACGTCGGCCATTGTTGGCAATGGCCGACGCCATTGAGCCAAAGAGCCAACTCTTTCATTAAAAGCGTTTGCTCTGTGTACAATCTTCAGTTCAGCTGGGCGAGTCCCACCGAGCAGGTCGGAGAGACTTTCGCCCGGTGAAAGCTCATGCGCTTTACCTATCGATAGGCGCTCCTATGGTAGGCTAAGCGAAGGTGAAATCGCAGGGGACAGGCGCTCCTGTCATTGACCTTCCAAAGTCGAAGAAATACCAATTGATGGGCGCTCCCATAATTGTCATTTCTCGCAAACCGTCGCTTTCGATATTTAATTTCAAAGGTGTACGATTTTCACAATCGACAGGTGCTTTTATTATTGTCAAAATTTAACAGAAATATTATTAAATAGGTGCTACTAATAATAATATTTGTCACCAGAGAAATTACTTAATAATTTCTGTCACGAACAAATTAAAAACATGAGATTAGGGAAACCTGTTTTACTCTCGTCAGGCGCTCTTGAGAGAGATAAATCAACCGACATAAGTAGAGTAGAGTGGGGCGAAAAAGCCATTTGAATATCATTTGAGAACAATTATGCTCAGCAATTTCGCAATGTACTTTTTGAGATCGGCATTAGAGCGCGCACAAATGGCAATATAAATAAATATATCAGCCAACTTCACAGATCCTGTGAACGGTCGTGTGTAAAACACCACCTGTTCTCAAAATATTTTCTCAAGTTTTATTTCCTTTTAGCACTTCAAATTTTTGTGAAAAAAATTTCTGGTGAGTATTTTCTGAATCAAAATAGTGTTCTGAACGAGAAATATGGGTTCATTTTCCTCGTAATACACTTAATTCAGAATGTTTTAGCAAAATCTCCGAAAATAGGTTATGGGGCGAAAAAGCCAACCATACGGTGGGGCGAAAAAGCCATCTTATCTTAGTTTTTCGATTCTTTTTTTAGCAAAATGGTGCGAGTCTACAAGCTGAAACGAGAAAAATAAAACGTTTAAAGAAGTTTTATAGAAAATGTAATATATTTAGCTAAATCCTAAATAAAAGAAAGAATTATTTATATTTAATATAAATATTCAATTTCGTTAAATTAATTAATAAATTATTTATAGTATAATTTATATATATATATATATATTATAATGGTTTATTTAACATTATAATGGAATTTAATCGATTTAATAAATTTAATAAAATTCTTACAAGCCATTTGAGCGCCAGGTCATTTTACTCAAAATGAGCAAAAGTAAATTTTAATCCTTAATCTGACTTCGTTCCACAACCCTGCTAGCACAGTACCGCGGAGAGGGCGGGGTAAGAGAAT
>CAJFCO010018167.1:61663-91136 GCA_904066015.1 Synergus gifuensis
GAGGAACTTCGAAAAAAATGGGAGGAAGCTATTCCAGGAAATCCAAGACTTAAATCGTTTCATAGTGTTTGAGAAAAGCACTTTAAAGAAAATTGCATTTTACGTGAGTATATTCACAAGGATATTATATTTGAATAGGGAGGTATTGAAATCTAGGTTATGTGAACCACAGTGATCACGGTGATGTAAACAAACCATATACCCTCCGATCGTTGCGCTCTACCCTTTGGTGGCTAGTTGAGAAGCTCTAATCGTAGACAAAACGCGAGTCACCACCACCACCGGAGATTCTGGATCTGTTTATACGACCGTGGGTGAAACTTATTTCTGATCCTAACCTAGAATAGGACTTAAATATAAATATATATAGGGACACACTTAAACCCTATATCCTCGTGCGATAGATGGCAAAATAAAACAGACTAAAGAGAATATTATTTTTCCTATTATTGAATTTTATCTTGCAGAAAAAAAACTTGGTTTTCTAACCGCAGATAAATGTTTTTATATAAAATTCACCAATTAGTGATAAGGTCTGATTAATTTTAAATATTTGAGGTTATGTTTCGTTCTTTTCAACGGAAATGGATATTTTAAATTATAACTAGACCAAGCATGCCGCGCTACGCACGCACTGAAACTATCTTTCTTTCTAATTACATATATCTACGCTCAACCCAACCCTGTACAAACTGAACCGTGTTATGACACATCACAACCCAACTCTGCAAAAGCTTAACATGCTACACATGAAGACTCGCCTTTTGTGAAAACAGACCTTAATTTTGAAGCGTCTTTAGCTGATTTCTTATATAGGATCACGAAGTAGTATAAGGAGACCCGACTTTAATGTAAGAACTGCTAGCAGTTTTCCGAACACACTTCCTATAGCATTTTGTCAAGATCGGCCCAGTAACGGATTGTAGCGCCTCGTGGGAAAACTAGAAACTTTTATTAAATTTTCACAAGATGTCTGCCTTTTTCGTTGTGCCGTTTATAATTTCGTGAGATTATAAATTATATGAAATATAATTGTTGCATTTGCTTTTCATTTACAAACACTTACCTTTATAACTGCAAATACGGCACTCTATAACAAATAACATGAAAACAAAACACAAAAACACCGGTTTCACACAGTATACACATACAGTCGCGATGTCACGATACAGTGTTTACAAATACAACCATATGGATCACACGTTACAAAAATTTGTCACAAGAGGCGCTAAAATCCGTTACTGGGCCAATCTCTGACAAAATGCTATAGGAAGTGTGTTCGGAAAAATGCTAGCAGGATTTTCCGGAATCGCAGATGGAGTTGGGTCTCCTTATACTACTTCGTGTATAGAATTCATCCATTGGTGAAGAGGACAAACTAATTTCAACTAATTGAGGTTATGTTTCGCTTTTTCCAACGGAAATGGATATTTTTAAGTAAAATTCATCCATAAGTAATCAGGACTAATTTATTTCAACTAATTGAGGTTATGCTTCATTTTTTCCAACAGAAATGGATATTTTTAAGCTTGTTGCAGCATTTTTCAAAACATGAAAATTGCTCTAGAGTAAGTTAGTCTAATCTACTGTATACTGTCAGCTCATTTCAATATACAGGGTGTCTAAAAAGTCCCGGGACGGTTGGATATTTCCTCAGGTAAAATATTTTTCAAAAATGTGAAGGTCATTCCTGAAGTAAATTTCAACGAGAAATTCAATGGTGACCTTCATTTTGACCTTGAAGTTGACCTTCATGGCTTTTTGAAGGTCAACTTTGTTTTTTTAAATGGAAACCCCCTTTTTTACATCTGCAATCGATAGAGCGGAAAATTCTACGTTCAGATATGTACCCAAGTCATAGGTCAATTGTAACGTTCCAGGTCAGTTAAAGGTTATTTGCAATTAACAAAGTTTTCCAAGAGGTAAGTGTAATTCCTGAAGTAAATTTCAACGGGGAATTCAATGGTGACCTTAATTTTGACCTTGAAGTTGACCTTCAAGGCTTTTTGAAGGTCAACTTTCTTTTTTAAATGGAAACCCCCTTTTTTTCATCTGCTATCGATAGAGCGAAAAATACTACGTTCAAGTACCAAGTTCATTCACCAAGTCATAGGTGAATTGTAACATTCCAGGTCAGTTAAAGGTTATTTGAAATTAACAAAGTTTTCCAAGAGGTCAGTGTCATTTCTGAAGTAAATTTCAACGAGAAATTCAATGGTTACCTTCATTTTGACCTGGAAGTTGACCTTCATGGTTTTTTTGAAGGTCAACTTTGTTGTTTTTTTTAATGGAAACCCCCTTTTTCACATCTGCAATCGATAGAGCGAAAAATACTACATTCAAGTACGTACCCAAGTCATAGGTCAATTGTAATGTTCCAGGTCAGTTAAAGGTTATTTGAAATTAACAAAGTTTTCAAAGAGGTCAGTGTAATTCCTGAAGTAAATTTCAACGAGAAATTCAATGGTAACCTCTGTATTGATCTTGGTTACAGCGTTTTGAATATTGTAAAATCATATAGGAAATTTTTCATTAAAAGTTCCAGGAGTTCTGGTGAGAGTTCTGTTCCTCCCCAAAGAGTTATATCGAATAGTCCTATACCGTTTTTCGACACCTATGTATATATATATATAGGTATATACCTTAGGTATATACCTAAGGCGATACCATAAGTCCTATACCGTTTTTCTATCTCCATACGAGTATTACGAATCGAAACTAAATTTACGTATTACGACTACATACTTACTATCTTTCGCTAAAAGATTATTATGGCGCAAGCTAAACTTTCGGAACGAGAGAGGGTATCTGTATTAATGATGCGTGGTTGGGGAGGTCGAGTTCGATCTTATGGTCAAGTTCGTTTGCTTTTTAATCGCACTTTTCGTAATGGAGAAGGCATAAATCCTGTCTCAAAATCAACAATTGAAAGAACTGTAAGGCGCTTTATGAATCATGAATCTATCAAGGACCTTCAGAGAACTGGTCGGCCAAAATCTGCACGATCTGAGGAGATGGACATAGCCCAAGCATTTGTTGAAAACCCACACCTTAGTTTACGTTGAGCTAGTGATTAGCGTGACGTTGCTCCTGAGACAGTGCGAAATATTTTAAAAAGCATTGATTTCCATCCTTACAAAGTTCATCTGGTACAAGAGCTCAATGAAGACGATCCTGATTGTCGGGTTGAATTTTGTGAAATTATGATGATGAGATTATGAGATCCTCTTTTCTTGTACAATACAGTATTTTCAGATGAAGCTACTTTCACTTTAAAAGGTGAAGTTAACAGGCAAAATTGTAGATATTGGTCCGACACAAATCTTGATTGGATGTTGGAGAGTCACACACAATATCCACTAAAGATTAATGTTTGGGCCGGTATCTTGAATGATACATTGATAGGCCCTTTCTTCATCGATGGTAATCTCAATGCTCGTGTATATGAAGAGCTTCTCAGAAACAAAATTGTACCAAGAATAAGGGAGATTACAGGCGATAATTTTTAATATATTTGGTTCCAGCAGGATGGAGCAGCGGCTCATTACGGTAGGGAGGTTCGAGCATATTTGGATACTCAGTTCCCTCATAGGTGGATTGGAAGAAGGGGTGAAATCAAATGGCCTGCTAGATCTCCTGATCTGACGCCTCGCGACTATTTTCTTTGGGCTTATTTAAAGAGCAAAGTATACTCAACGCAACCCCAAAGCTTAGACGAATTGTAGAATCGGATTCTGCAAGAGGCCACTTTGATTGATAGGGAGATTATTCATAATGCTGTAACTCATTTTTAAAATCACATAGCTTTTTGTCAAGAAGCTCAAGGTTTTCAGTTCGAACATTTTCACTGAAGCATGAGAGGCAAGGGGACTCACGCTAATCAAGCACCCCAAAGGGAACAGAATTTACTACGTCCACGTCGTTGTTCCTGGATAATGCTAAACGTAAACGTAAACTTGTTGGAAAAAACCTTGGAAAAAACTTGAAGATCATCACCAAGATCAATACAGAGCTTACCAATGAATTTCTCGTTGAAATTTACTTCAGGAATCACCTCTTGGAATACTTTGTTTATTTCAAATAACCTTTAACTGACCTGGAACGTTACAATTAACCCACGTCTTGGGTACGTATCTGAACGTAGAATTTTCCGCTCTATCGATTGCAGATGTAAAGAAAGGGGGTTTCTATTTAAAAAAACAAAGTTGACCTTCAAAAAGCCATGAAGGTCAACTTCAAGGTCAAAATTAAGGTCACCATTGAATTCCCCGTTGAAATTTACTTCAGGAATTACACTGACCTCTTGGAAAACTTTGTTCATTTCAAATAACCTTTAATTGACCTTTAACGTTACAACTGACCTATGACGTGGGAACGTACCTAAACGTAGAATTTTCCGCTCTATCGATTGCAGATGTAAAAAAAGGGGGTTTCTATTTAAAAAAACAAAGTTGACCTTCAAATAGCCATGAAAGTCAACTTAAAGGTCAAAATGAAGGTCACCAATGAATTCCTAGTTGAAATTTACTTCAGGAATGACCTTCACTTTTTTGAAAAATATTTTACCTTAGGAAATATTCATCGTCCCGGGACGTTTTAGACACCCTGTATATAGATTTTTGACTAAAAATGCACTGATTAAATCGCCGTTTGGCCAGAGTGGACTTTTAGAGTGCACGAGGGGGGGGATGCTCCTTATTTATTTGTAAAAATTTATAGATTAGCTAAAATACCAAGATTTGTGTTGGAATAAAATCGTGGGTACCGCGGCAATTTCTTGACACGTTTTTGACAGCTCAGCTGCAGTTGGATTCCGAGCGGTGAAAATTTTCAAATCCGAAAGGACCTCTCTTTTTAACACCTTAGAATAGAAGGAGAGATCTGTTCGGTTTCGAAAATTTTCACCCCTCGGAATCCCACTGCTGTTCGCCGCAAAGATGCAGCGTCGTTGTACATTTCAGGTTGGTTCGCTCGATAACATTGTCATAGGAATAGAGTGGACTAGCTCTGTCAGTGCTTGTCACAGCCAAGGGGGGGTGTCCGCCACGTTTTAAGGGAACCAAGTAACGGCTGATGGCACTGACGTGCTTCCGGTTAATATCCTATAGTTTGCTATCATTTGCTATAGTGTACAGCTAGAAAAAATTCATATTTGAAATAGCGCGGCAGCCGGAAGTGATGACGGGCGGCTGATGGGGTGATGGGGGCTCTCCTCCCTCATGGCTTCACTACCCCTTGCCCTTTTGGGGACGATAGGGCTCGTCCCCTCTATTCCTATGTCCATGCTCGATAACTTACCGGTAATATTCACGACGTTCCGAATATTACCGTTAAGTTCTCGAGCGAACCAACCTCAAATGTACAACGACGCTGCATCTATGCGGCGAACAGCTGAGCTGCTGAGCTGTCAAAAACGTGTCAAAAAATGGCCGCGGTACCCACGATTTTATTCCACCACAAATCTTGGTATTTTAGCTAATCTATTAATTTTTACAAACAAATAAGGAGCTTCCCCCCCTCGGGCACTTTGAAAGTCCACCCTGGCCAAACGGCAATTCAATCAGTCCATTTTTAGAGTCAAAAATCTATATATGGGGCATAATTCCTCAAGTGTACCACCCTCAGAATTTGACTTTGTCTGATCGAACTCAAACTTGGGTAAAGTATAGTCCTACTAGGTACAACTTTAGAGGAAAAATATTTTTTCGATTGGATAAAAATTGACCTAAATGAGAGAAGGGGAATTTTTCGAATTTTTTCGATTTTGTGCTGTTTCGTGCTATTTCAAAGGTACTAAGCTCCTTTTCTATGGAATATACAAAATTTTGTCCCACATGTTTTTGATACATTTTTTCCTGGTCTATCGAATGGTTATAACCATTTTTTAAAAAAATTGAAAATTTCACCGATTTTTTTTTTGTCTAAAAAATTTTTTTTCTTTGTCTCAAAATAAAGCTTAACTCTTTATCTTCCGATGCTGTAAAATTCAACTTGCCGTTTTTTGATGTTTTCGAGAAATTAAATAAAGAGAATTGCGCGGAGCGAGAGGCCCAGCTGACTCGAGCGTTTTTCGAATTTGTGCTGGTAGACCCTATTTCGAAGGTGCTAAACTCCTTTCCTATGGAATGTACAAAATTTTGTCCTGTATGTTTTTAACAGACTTTTACCTGGTCTATCGAATAGTTATAACCATTTTTTAAAAAACTGAAAATTTGAGTGATATTTTTGAAAATCAAAAATAGTTTTGACTTTTTTAGAAAAACGACATTTCTTTTATCTCAAAATAAAGCTTAAGGTTTTATCTTTCGATACTGTAAACTTCAAAATGCTGTTTTTTTTTTGTTTTCGAGAAATTAAATAAAGAGTATTGCGCGGAGCGAGAGGCCCAGCAGTTTCGAGCGCCGTTTGCGCGCGGCGCTTTACTCTTCATTTAATTTCTCGAAAACAAAAAAAAAAGGCCGTTTTTCTAAAAAAGTCAAAAATATTTTGATGTTTGAAAAAAATCGGTCAAATTTAAAATTTTTTAAGAAATGGTTATAATCATTTGATAGACCAAGAAAAAAGCTATCAAAAACATGTGGGACAAAATTTTTTATATTCCATAGGAAAGGAGCTTAGCACCTTCTAAATAGCAGGAAACTGCACAAAATAGAAAAAATTCGAAAAATTCCCCCTCCGCTATCTCCGTCAATTTATATCCAATCGGAAAAATCTTTTTCCTCTAAAGTTGTACCTAGTAGGACTATAGTTTACCCAAGTTTGAGTTCGATCAGACAAAGTCAAATTCTGAGCGTGGTACAATTGAGGAATAATGCCCCATATATTGAAATGAGCTGACAGATTAGATTCATTACACAGATTTCGCCATTTTTTTTATTTATTTTTATTTTTTTTGTCTTTTTCTCCAACAGGCTTAAGTAAAATTCATCAATTAGTGATGAGGACTAATTTCCACTAAATCAGGTTATGTTTCATTTTTTTCAACGTAAACGAATATTTTTAAGTATGATTCATCCATTATATTGATAAGGTCTAACTAATTTCAACTAATTGAGGTTATGTTTCATTTTTTCCAACGGAAATGGATTTTTTTAAGTAAATTTCATCCATTAGTGATAAGGACTCACTAATTTCAACTATTTGAGGTTACGTTTCGTTTTTTTCAACGGAAATGGATATTTTTAGGTTAAAATCGTCCATTAGGGATAATTTTAAACTATTTTCAACTAATTGAGGTTATGTTTCATTTTTTCCAACGGAAATGGATATTTTTAAGTGAAATTCATGCATTAGTTAGTCCTGATCACTTATGGATGAATTTTACTTAAAAATATCCATTTCCGTTGGAAAAAATGTAACATAACCTCAATTAGTTACAATTAGTTAGACCTTATCACTAATGGATGAGTTTTACTTACAAATATTCATTTCCGTTGAAAAAAAACGAAACATAACCTCAATTTGTTGAAATTACATAGTCCTCATCACTAATAGATGAATTTTAATTTAACCCTGTTGGAAGTAAAAAGATAGAAAGTCTATCTATTTGAATCTTTTTCAATCTTCAGGATTGAAATAGTAAGGAAAAATTAATCCAAATGTATCCATTCCTATCTATGCCAATCTATTTCTATCTCTTTTTTAATCTGCAAGAAACTCTTTCATTTTCAATCTCAATATTTCTATCTTTCTGTATCCTTCGTCTATCTTCGCCAATAATTTCCTATCCTCTATCTATCCACGCCAATCTTTCTTTATTTTCCATCTATCCGCACCAATCTTTTTCTATCCCTTTCGCAATTTATTGCAGCGCCTATCTTTTTCAATCCCTACTTTCCTATACATGTCTATCGTTGGTCTAATCATTTGAATCCTTACCTATCTCTTTTACACGCTCATCCTTTTCATTCTCTTTAAATATATTAGGTGCACAGTTTTCTTCAAATGAAAGCAGAAAATCAACACTTCCCGCAAATGACGAGAATTTGGCTCGAAAACTGACATCTTCGATCGAGAATACACTTCTGATGCAATCACAAATTCACTAATGTGGTGCTATCGTTATGTTGACAGATGTCCAAGCTTACTGTATGAAATTTTTGACCTGCTTATTTCAACCGACACTTACCGCTGCAGCCATCAATCGAAAAACGGCGGAAGCAAAGTTGTACACCTAATACTACCAAGTCAATACATTTCAATCTTTACCAATCCTATCCATCTCTAACCTTATATAGTCTTTTCAATCCTTTCCTATCTCTCTTGAAGTATTTTACCAAGCCTACACTTTTCAATCACTACATTTTTATTCATGTCTATCCTTAATATAATCATCTCAATCATTTTCTATCCTTTTTTGCAGCATACTATCAAGTCTATCCATTTCAATATTTATCTTTCCATCTATATCTATCCTTCTATATTAATTTCAATCCTTTCCTGTCTCTCTTGAATTGTATTACCAAGTGTATCCTTTTCAATCACTAAATTTCTATCCATGTGTATCCTAATCGAGTCATCTCAATCCTTTTCTATCCTTTTTACAATCTACTAGGATGTCTATCCTTTTCAATCCATACCGCTATATCCACATCTATCCACGTATAATAATTTCAATTCCTCACTATCTTTCTTGAAGTATACTATCAAGTCTATCCATTTCAATCTTTACCATTCAATCCATTTCTCTCCTTGTATAGTCTTTTCAATCCTTTTCTATCTCTCTTGAAGTGTATTTTAAGTGTATCCTTTTCAATCACTACATTTCTATCCATGTCTATCCTTAATGTAATCATCTCAATCCTTTTCTATTCTTATTTGAATCTACTAGGAAGTCTATCCTTTTCAATCCATAACTTTATATCCACATCTATTCGCGTATAATAATTTTAATCCTTCTCTATCGCTTTTGAAGTATACTATCAAGTCTATCCATTTCAATATAAGTTAGTGATTATACTGACAAAGAGATTGAAAGTGATAGAGATGGATAGCCGCGAAATAAATGAGATTGAGGATATAAGTTATGAATTTAACAAAGAGATTGAAAAAGATAGAAATAGATAAATAAGTGATAAATTGGGATAGAGCTCTTTTGGATGAGTGATACTAGTTTTTACAACACAACTGCTAAATCCTTCGTTAGCTCAGTGGACTAAGCGTAGGACAGCGAACTCTATGCGCATGGGTTCGCGTCCCCATAGATGCGGATTTTTCATTGTTACATGTGTTAGCGGTAGGATTAAAATAATATTTATGTACAAAATATTGTATTTAAAATATTATTATGCATGTTCAAAATTTGATAATTTATAAGTTTATAACTAAGGATAGAAAAAGATTGCAAATGGGAGATAAAAAGATATTCAAATTTTTTTGGAAGAGATAGACTGAAAGATAGAAAAAGATAGAGAAACTGGATAGAACAGATTCAAATTTTTTGGGACGGATAGAAAAAGATAGAAAAAGATACAGCCTAGTGAAAACGATGGATACAGACAAAGATTAAAAAATATAGCGTTTCATGGTTGCAAAGTGTACACTGTACCAAAAATTTCTATCCTTTTCTATCTTTTTACTTCCAACAGGGAAAATATCCATTTCCGTTGAAAAGAACCAAACATAACTTCAAATAGTTAAAATCAATCAGTCCTCATCACTAATTGGTGAATTTTACATAAAAACATTTATCTGCGGTTAGAAAACCAAGTTTGTTTTCTGCAAGATAGAATTCAATAATAGGAAAAATAATATTCTATGTTTTATTTTGCCATCGATAGCACGAGGAATATATTTGTTGCGCCATCTATTCATCATTCTAAGAAAAATCGAACCTCCATTTATAAACTTTGACGCAATTTCAAAACCGTGTACCTCTCTTTATGTTCTATATTGAATCCTGCATGAGTATGACTTGAAATTGTCGATTTTCGGAGAAAATTTACTTTGGATAAATTCGATTTCGGAATAACGTACCCTACCCGGTATGGATGAAAAAATCGATATCCCCATTTCTCGAGGTGGATAATCGAGAATTGGAGCTTTGCCGAAAACTGTCCCCAATTAACCGATGATTTATTTTTAAAAATACTAAATGTCATTTTTTCTAATAATATAATTATTTGAAAAAAATATTGATTCATCTTAATCAGTATAGTGACATTTAAATATAAAGAATGACTTTAAAGTAACCAAATATGTGCTTTACAATTTCTGATCCAGCTAATCTAAAATATTACGCAAATGGCGAATTTTAGACAATTTCATGAGGGACTCTGCTACAGATGTTAAATTCGAAATGAATTTCTCTTCTAAAAATATGGAGTTTTTTTAGAGTTTTTAGTTTACAGTACCTTTTTCTTATAATTTACTAGTTATCATAAAAAATATCTGGCGATCCTCGAAAATTGGTGCGCCCTCGGTAATTGGTTCCTTTACCCTATAGGGACCCGAACCCGCGCGCATCGAGTCCGCAGTCCAGCGCTTAAGAATTTTGGAGTTGTGTTGTGACAACCAATATCATTTATCCAATCTAGCTCTATCCCAATCTATTTCTTATGTTTATCAAACTCTATCTTCTTCAATCTTTTTGTTTGTCGTTATAATCATTAACCTCTTTCTTTCAATCTCCTTATTTCTAACCCAGCTTCTAAATCTATCACTCGTCTATTTGTCTATAATCCGCTCTTCTCTATTTCATAGATGTATGTTATTTATTTATTTAGGAGTAAATTGGGGGAATATACACTACCCGTCAGAATTTATGAGATCGCCTGTTTTTCAATTATAGTTTAAGTTCTTAATTACACATCAAAGATTCCATTTTTTCTTTTAAGTAAGTTAAAAACCATCAAGATTGTGCTGAAAATTAACCCATTAACCGTTTTGTCTATTTTTGAAGAAGTTATAAAGGGATAGAAAACTGGAGATTGAAAAAGATTGAAGCGAGTTAAGATTGACAAGGATAGACAAGAATAGGCGAAAGATAGGAAGGAATAGAGAAGTGAAGATTGAAAGAGATAAGAGCGATTTTAAGTACCAAGGAGATAGAAAGAGATAGACTGTAATAGGCGAGAGATAAATAAAGATATAGAAGTGCGAATTCAAAGAGACAGAGATAGACAGGGATAGACAATAAATTGAAAGATGTAGAGAATTGGGGATTGCACGGGTTCCCGAAAGTTAATTTTTTTCGAAAGTCTTGTTTCTTCGGAAATCATTGCAGATCTTGATTCTAGAACATTTCTTACGTTCAAACACGCAATGACGGAAATCGCAGATAGTGCCGTTTTTTTAAGGCCACTTAAATTAAATTAAAAATTTTAAATTAAATTAAATTAAAAATTAAATTAAACTTAAATTAAATTATTATTAAATTATTGTTAACTTAAATTCTAATTATTGCTTTACAAATATACATTGACTGTATACGTATATTTAAAAAAAATACTATTTTCTTAACAGGACGTTGTAAAAATTAATTTCTCTCTACTATTTTTATGTCGAAATAAGTAAAAAAAAAGGGCTTGAAAAATCGGTACTATCTGCGATTTCCGTCATTGCGTGTCTGAACGTAAAAAATGTTTTAGAATCAAGATCTGCAATGATTTCCGAAGTGACAAGACTTTCGAAAAAAATTAACCTCAGGGCACCCGTGATTGAAAGAGACAAGCGTGGATGGAGATAAAAGGGCATAGAAAAGAGGCGATTCAAAAAGATAGGCGTGGATCTGTATTAATATGGAAATAGAAAGAGATACGCGAAAGGTAGAAGTGGATAAATCATCTTTATCCCTTTCTATCTTAGGGATAGAAAGAGATAGAATGGGATAGGATTTATATCTCTTTACTTCCAGCAGGGATGTTCGCTTCCATTAGTAAAACATTTAAAAGGTAAGTTAAGTACCGTACTTAACTTACCTTTTTCAGATCGGGAGAGAAAAGTTAATCCCCGCACTGAGTGTGGGACTTACTTAGGCGAGACTGACGTGCGCGTGCGTACGTGCAGTACGCAGTACGCACATTTACACCGACTTTCGTTTCCGAGCCTTGCTAGTTGCTATCCCCACTCCTGCTTATTCTACTCCGAGCATCAGCCATTGCAGGCGCATTCATTAAAACCACCCGCCAGTGTGTCCAGATTTAATACGCAGAGTTACACATACACCTAAAGAAGAAGAGAGAGGGAGTTTGATTCATACGGATGATACACTCCCTCTCTCTCTACACGGACGAGCGCTTTAGGTGTATGTGTAACTCTGCGTATCACATCTGAACACACTGCCACCCGCGCGACGTACATTCTTCAGTTCATCTGGGCGAGTCCCACCGAGCAGATCGGAGAGACTCTCGCTCGGTGAAAACTCATGCGCTTTACCTACCGATAGGCGCTTCTATAGTAGGCTAAACATAGGTGAAATCGCAAAGGATAGGTGCTTCTATTCTTGCCATTTCCAAATCTTTCTTCTTCCGAGAAAGATCGTCAACGGACAAGCGCTTTTGTCGTTGACAATCCGAAGTCGAAGAAATGTAAATTGATAGGTGCTTCTATAATATATATTTGTCATTTCTCGCAAACCGCCTCTTTCTTTCTCTCTTCCGTTTATTTCAAAGGTGTACGATTTTCACAATCGATAGGTGCTTCTATCTATGATTGTCAAAATCTAACATAAATGTTATTAGATAGCTGCTTTTATTAATAATATTTATCACTTAGAAATAACATTTAATTCCGTTCTGTAAAATCAGTCATAACGAAACTCTAACTCCTGTCGTCCAACAAACCAAATCATAAGATTAGGGAAATTTGATTTACTCACATCAGGTGCTTCTGAAAGAGACAAATTAAACCGACCTAAATAATATCCGATAGGTGCTTCTATGAATATTATTTAGTAATATTAGACTGGGGAAATACACAACTGTAATTTACTTTATCCTCCTAACTGTCAACCTCTCTCTCCGCTTACCGTACCTACCGTTGAGGGGAAGACAGGTAACGTCGATAATTGTAATCCGTCATGAATCACCTGTGTGTCTAGTCTAAGAACCCAATTCCATTATTTTATGATAATTGTTTGACACACAATCACACTATGATTACAGGAATAAGAGAGTAAGTACCCGCTCTAAATTCACCGCAATTCAAACACCTCATTTAGCTACACTTAATTTCTTAGAACCTCACGGCGACATAACTCACATGTATCTGTTACCCCGAACTATACTCCAATCACACTTTATATTGTACAGTAACGTTCATATATGCCTTCATTTGTAAACATGTCCGTCCAACCCTGGTTTCTATTAGAATCTTATGGAAATCAGGGATGGGTTCATATTTTTACAGAGGAAGGCATATATGATTGTTACTGTACCATCAACTCATAAAAACATACATTCTAACACTCACACCAGTCAAATTAGATTTTTAATTTATAAGTGAATAAATATTTTTATTATTTTTTTATTAAAATAATTGATCTATTTTACTTATTTCTAAAACATGACCCTGGCTAGGCTGAAGCGCCTGGTGAGATAGTTATACGTAAGACCCAAAAAAAAAACAGATTGTTACAAAGTGAGAGAAGGTTCTGTGACTCGACTACTGGGATTCGGGAACCTTCGAGTCCTCCCGACACTATTATTTGTGCTTCTATTAAAAGATTTAAAATTTGAAAAAACGGGGAATTTGATGATAGAATAAATATTAGACTATCAAAAATATCCTGTGTACCATGGAAAGAGGAGTTGTAGAAATTTTACTTTTCGGAATAAAATTAATAATTCTGGACCAACTGTTAAGGTTTTTTTATTTCATATATACGGTTCAGCGCACCTTATAAATTGTTTAGGAAAACCAAAGATTCAGTTGTGGAGATAGACGGGATATTGGTATTCAAAA
Organism: Synergus gifuensis; assembly: GCA_904066015.1. NCBI lineage: Eukaryota > Metazoa > Arthropoda > Insecta > Hymenoptera > Cynipidae > Synergus > Synergus gifuensis. Next base: position 75,566 of record CAJFCO010018167.1, read on the forward strand.
TTAAAAAGGCTTTATTAAAATCTTCGTTGTGACATCCATTGAGGTTGCAACACCATCTTTGTCACCATCTCCAGAGACCTTCCCTGTAACAAAAAATTAACAGATACATATTCCAGAATAAAAATAAAATTACCGAAAATGGTCATTAACAAAATTAGAAAATTTAAAATTCTCAAAAAATATAAATTCTCACACGAAAATAAAATTACCCAAAATTTTTATTAACAAAACTAGAAAATTCCCGAAAAATGTTTCAAAACTTTGTTTAAAAATGTTTCTTCAAAATTCTTGCGTAAATATTTTTAAAAATTTAAAGACTAGACCATTTCAAAAAATATTATATGATATCAAACAGTTTTCGAGAGAATAAAAAAGATTTCAAATTTTATGAAAAATTTTCAGGAGCGAGTGAATAAATTTATTTTTTGTGTTAGAATTTGTATCCAAGTTCCTTAAAAATTTCCTTTAGCTTAAATGAGAAAACTTCTTTCTTCAAGAAAGAATGTTTTTGAGAATTTAAATATTTAATTCTAACATATCCTTTCTTTTTTAGGTCTGCCAGACTACTTATGTCGAATGCGTCAGGCAACAAGAGAATATCAACAGTATAAAGCAAAAAAAAATGAAGAAAATAAAGAAAAAACTCTCACCCCTGAACTATGTGACCAATCAAATGGAACAACGAACAGTAGTAAATCAACGAGTGAACCGTCACAAATAAATCCAAGTGAAGAAATTCCAAATATTACAGAGCCACAAGAAAATGATAAAAATGAAGAACCAGGCCCTACGCAAGAAGAAGATCAGGGTTTCCTAAATTATTTCCTTTTTACAAGATTGTTTGCCTAAGGGAAACTATGTTGTCTAAATTTTAGGTTTAATGTAGGAAATGCGATTGTCGTTTATTTAAGTATTCAAATTGTACATTATAGTTTGTTAAAAAGTTTAATTTCTATGTAAGTTTTTCAAATAATCAAAGGTATATCACATTTAAAGTAAAAAAATTCATTCTATGATCAACCAGAAAATTATGTCTCTCTTGCAATTTAAAAAAATATATATTATTAATCATATTTTTCTTTTGCGTTCAAAAAATCTCAAAAAGCTTATAGAGTACAAAACACCTTCCCAGATATCTTCTCAAAACTCTTATTATCATTCCTACGAGGCTAATTAATTTTTCCACCTATAAACCTTAATCTTCCTTAAGATCAGTTAACCCTTAACTGACACAACGGGTGTTTTCTACCTTATATGATCAAAAGTGTATTTTGCGCAGCCGGTATTCAATATTTTTACACAAAAAATTATCCAATGTAGTTATGTATGTATGTTTTTAAAAGTATAATCGATTTTATAGCAGTGAATTTATTTTACATTAGTTAAAAAATATATTGAAAAAAAAAACTTTATCTTTAGTTGATTATGTCACTTATAGATAGATGGCGACACATACTCCATTTTGTGACAATCTGAGGACGATTGTCGCTTGACATTTGTCCCGGAAGAGGCAGCACCTTCTGGACAGTTGAATTTGCGCGAGAGTTCAAATATAAGAATGAGAAATTATGAATTCACTTAAACTAATTTTGGGCCAAATAAGTTAATTTAATAAAGGGAAAAGAGAGATTGGTATGCTTAATGAAAAGGTGAATTGACATAATAAAGTTAAGATATATTTATTATAAGGTATATGTTAATGTGTTGTAAATTTTAAGGATTTAATGAAAGATATAAATGTTAGGAATATGCGCTTAATCTTTAAAGGAAGTTTATAACTATAATATTAAATAAACAGGAGATTAGCTGGTGAGAATGGAACGTATGAGAAAATGTATGATTCTGAATAGTTACGTAATTCAAAGAATTAAGGTATTTTTTGTATATTTTATAATAGTTTATGAGACATTTTGATAGTGTTAGATGAAAAGAATCGTTTATAGGGAAGTAATAAATTTGAGAAATTTGACAGTATGTTTGAGTGATAGGCGAAATTATCAGAACAGTTTGTCACTTTGAAAGTGTCGCGTTACAAATTGGGCGCCAGTCAGGGCCGATCGTAAAACTGTTCCTGGAAGAAAGCTTAGGTCACTTTTTGGTGACACGTGTGGATCAAGGGTGCAGTGTGATTGGATGATTGACAATTAATTAAGTAAGAGTGGGGCTGCGCAAGGAATCCTCGATGTGCGCGAGACCCTCAGAAACTCTAATCGACAACGAAGTTCGATCAAATTTCGATCCGCTTCCGAGGCACAAACTCTGTCACTCGTCATCGCGAATTTAGCCTTTTCCGACTTAGAATATTTTTGAGTATTTGTCTTAAAGTATTTCTCGAGTCTCGATTTAGAATATTTCTCTGAAAATCGAATGTCAATTTTGATTTACTAAATTAATTATTAATTTGACTTTAAATTTCGTGTACTTTAATCGATTTAACCTTGATATAATTTAATTAACATATTCAGATTCAAAGGTCATCGTTGGTAAAAGAAATCAATTTCCGAACTTCAGCGAGGAGAGTTTCAGCTCTCGAAGGTGGTGAACCTGGCCCAAGGCTCCAAGGCAAAGGACAATCAATTCCTTTAATTTAATAATTTAAATATTTCAAATTTGCCGCGAAAAACAGATTTGTTACAATTTTGTGACGAATGTGAATGTTTTTCCGCTGCAAATTTAAATTTATTCGAATTTAAATTGAGTTCAAAAAACTATTTAAAATATTTAAATGAATATTTCTCTAAATCTGGGTTCGTTGATTCCACCTTCGAAACTGAAGAGTCTCCTCGTCGAAATTCGAAATTGAAAATTCACCATCGATGTCCAGTTATAATTAAATTTAATGAAATAATTTAGGTTTTGGAAAGTCAGTAAAAATATCAGTTTTTGCGTATCGAAACAAAAAGTAGTTTTATTTTAATTCGGATTTGATATTCAAGTACAATTTCGATGATTGAAAATACTCTAAGTCTCGAACCATGAAAATTTTCTAAGTCCAAAATCTAATTCCGAAACGAAGATACGAGTGACAAAGTTTCCACGTCGCGAGTCGATCAGAATCTGCTCTAGATCGAAGATCGAAGTGAGGTCCTGAGGCCCTCGCGCATCCCCAGAAGACCTTTGCGCAATCCTACTCTAATTATTTGACATTTTCTTAACCAATCACATTCCGCCCTTGGACCGCACGTCTCCCTTAACGATAATCTCAACCCAGTTCTAGGAATGATTTTACGACCTAGCACTGAGCATAGCCAGACCTGGTCCGGCGATACCTTACATAAACAAAACTCATGAGATTTGAAGCCCTTAGTCACACCTACTGTCAAATTCTATAATTTATTTCTTCCTGGTGAAACTCGCATTTCAACTATCACCAGATTAATGTCACCATCAATTTTAGCAATAAAGCTTTAGCGGGATTTGTTACCAAGAAAACCTAAATTAAAATCTATAACTAATATTGATACAAAACTCATTCTTTCAATCTCACGTTCGCTCCATCTTACATATAACCTTAAATATTTAAATTCTCTAAACTATTTTCCTCTACTCTCAGTGTATTAATGTCATCGTACGTCTTTCTCAAGTTACAAACTAAAGATTATTTTTCAGAAGCAATTTCTCAAAAACTTTTAAGTGGATTCGGTTTCAGCTTTCTCATGCATTCAATCACGATTTCTTAATATTTATATTCATTATTCGAATAATTTATTATCTACAAATATCAGTTCTGAAAATAATATTTCGTTAGTCCATTTTATATTCGTATTAAAATTAAGACAATCCAGCATTTTCGTTAATCAAGTCGATTCACCATTTTCTTAACTATACCAATCTCTCTTTACCAAATTACTTTCTTTATAAGATTATTCTAAAAATCGTTTCAAGTTTAAATTCTCGCGCATATTTTGAAAGTCCAGGAGGTGCTGCCTCTACTGGAAAGCGAACGAAGTAGCGATCTATCGCAGATCGTTACAATTTTATTGTATTTAGTGTAGTTATTATAATTCAAGCCCGAAATTTTTTGGGGTATTTTGTACCCCACGTGACAGTTAAAGGTTAAGGGTATTGGAATGCCGGAATAAAAACAGAAGAAAGTCACAAAAAACTGTCGAAATCTATGGAATCACTCAAATTTTCCACCTCACTTCATATATTTCATGGCAAAATGGATCCTTTCATTGAGATCGGTTTCTCGATTGCAGGAGGGGCGCTGTTAATGTCTCTTTTTGAGTAAAAAACGATAGTTTCCTATTATAAAAAGGACATGAATTTCGGCCAACTTCATAGCGTTACCTTTACATGCATTTCCTGCATAAACACTGGTTACGCATGAAGTGAGCGTCAAGTCATGAGTATTCTCGACTTGGCGCGAGGATTTCAATTTTCATTTCACTTTCTATAAACGAAACACGCGCGCTCAAGCGTGCGCCTAATCTCGTTGTTTAAATAGGAAGGTGAAAATATGAGAAAAAAGGATGCAGAAAATATTTTAGAGAGTGGGCAATACTTACAGTTGTCATATTCCTTTTTTCTTACCCAAAGAGGTACCAGGGGTGTTAGTTGAAGTTTGCCGGTTTTTTCAATAAAGAAAACACTTAATTCTCAAGGGAATCTCAAAAATTTTTTATTCAAAGTATTGACCATTGGATTCTACACATTTTGCCCATCTTTCAGGCAAATCATGGATACCATTCCAAAAAAACTTTTTCTCTTTCGAGGCAAACCATTCGACTAGCCATTTTTCGACTTCTTCAAAATTGGCGAAGCGCTGCTCTGCGAGTGAGTGTCCCATCGATGCGAAAAGGTGATAGTCGGACGGGGCGAGGTCTGGAGAGTACGGCGGGTGCGATAATATTTCCCAATTCAATGTTTTTAATGTGTTCTTCACCACTTTAGCGGTATGAGACGGTGCGTTGTCATGTTGTAGGATAACTTTGCCATGTCTTCGAGCTCATTCCGGCCGTTTTTCGATCAACACATGATTCAAATTGATAATTTGTTGTTGGTAGCGATCCGTATTCACCGTCCTACCAAACACAGAGCATTGTCCTACGGCCACAGCGATTTGGCCTTGGAGTCGATGGGCCGACCTCACCAGGTGAAAGCCATGATTTTTTATGCTTCGGATTCTCGACATAAATCCATTTTTCGTCCCCCGTGACAATTCGATGCAGAAAAGATTTCCTTTCGAACCGTTGAAGCAGCATTTCACAAATGGTTTTTCGATTTTCCATTTGTCTATCGTTCAGTTGATGTGGTACCCATTTTCCATACTTTTGAATTTTTCCCATGGCCTGCAATTCCTCGTCTTCGAACTTTTTCGCTGCACCAGGATGTTCATTGTCTGTTAAATCGAAATCTCCACTTTTAAATTGACGAAACCATGTCTCACATGTTCTAATCACTGGAGCATGTTCACCATAAGTTTCTACCAGCAATCGATGAGCTTCAACTGCTTTTTTCTTTTGATGAAATAAGAAAAGCAACGAATGCCGCAAATGCGATTTACTTGGAACGAAACTCGACATATTCACTGAGGTAAACAACTATGATGCTATTATTTTGGCAGAATGTAATTGTGTATTTTTGAAGGTTATTGTCCATAGAAAATATGACATAGATGCCAAATCATAGAAACGTATACATATCTCTAGCGATATCTATGAGTAAAACCGGCAAATTTCAACTAACACCCCTGGTAAATCACTGAACTCGCGAAGAGATACACACTCGAAATTTTTTGTGAATACTGTTGATCCAAATTATGTGGGAAAAAGTGAAAATAATTATTTTGACAAGATTTTTCCAATGTGAAGTATAGCAGAATAAGGTCTCTTCCTGATATCCTCGAGTTCGTGTTGACACTTTGACAGTGGGAACGTCGTTCGACGCACACTCAAAGTGCAAAACGAAGGCTCATTGGAGATTCCCTCATTATGTAGCTGTGCTGCCATATCAACGTTTGTCTGGTATTTCAAATTTCAATTAAAAATTAATGTTAGAAATACAATTTACTTTATTTTGTTTTTCAAATAAATGGAGAATAAAATCAAAGATATTAGTGCCTAGATGCGGCAAGCATTCGCAGACTCCACACCACCGTAGTTGGCGCTACTTGTTCCAAATGTGGACCTACATATATATACAATATATATAGCTATTTTACTTGTGGTGCGTGGCAAAGGTGCGCCGTAAGCCTTTTATTTTTGATGGCGCGAAGTCGAAGTTTTTGAAATCCACAGTTTTATAACCTGATTTTTTGTGGCAAATTAATGAAAATATATTTAGGATAATAATGAGAGATTTTTTAAATTATATATATTATATGATATAATAATATTAGGCCTGATATAATTATATCAGATCTTTAAATGTACATATTAATTCTCAGATTTAAGAAATTTACATTAAATTTGTCAAATTATAAAATTAGCGAAAATGATTATAATTTCATGAAGTAATAGGTACATAAATTAATTAGTATATATTTATAAAAATTAGTTAATTAATTAAATTTAATTAATTAATTAATTATTTTTTAAATTAAATAATTAATTAATTTTTATAATTAATTAACCAACTTATTTAAAATAAAACAACTCTCTGCAATTTGAGAATTTAGCCAATTTTAATTTTGTGAATTGAAAAATTTGTGGGGTATTTAATAATTTGTTATTTTTATAATTCTTTAACTGTAAATTCTGAAATTTGAAAAATCGTTAAATTTAGATTTCGGAAATTTGAAAAATCAGGCATTTATAATTCGTTATTATTAATTTATTCGTGAATAAATTTGTTAATTCATGTTTTTGGTATTTTTGGTTAGTGTCTGGATCCAAGAAAATAATATTTTGCAATAAAATATTGATCCGAATCGATCGTCCTGTATGTCTAATACATTTCATTGAAAATTAAAAAAAATTATGGTTATTTACAATTTTGAAAAACTGACTTTTCAAAGTTCGAATAATATTAAAAACTGATGCAAGGAAAATCAAGATTCCCTGTGTCGAGACCAATTGGTTGTCCTGTAAGATTAATACACTTTACTGAAGAGTTAAAAAGTTATGGTTATTTATAATTTTGGAAAAAATAATTTTTCAACTGCAAATTTTCAAATTATCACATTTAAAATCAGAATTTTGATTAAATTATTTACAAATTATTCATAAAATGGCATTATTTAATTAAGAGTTTCTGTAAGAGTTATAATTGCTTACAATAATATATTTTAATACGGAGATTTCGTTTCGTGAAAAAGTGCCTTTATAATCAATAAAATTAAATTTTTAGTTATAAAACATGAAATAATTTAGTACTTAAGATTTTTTAGAAATATTAAAATATGTAAATTAATAATGCTAATACTTTTCATTAAAAGTGTCAATTACATGTCAAATGTGTTGAATGTCAAACATTCGAACACATAGAAAGAAGACCACGTGGTAAATTTAAATGCCGCACAGTAGATTTAGATACCACCCGGCGGGGTGTCGCGGGGAGCAGGGAGTGCATGCTTTGATTTTCGTTTGTTTCCAAACACACACACGCAACAACCTGCATAAAAAGTTAACCTCGTGGCGTTCTTTATGCAAATTGCAAGAGAGTTTTTCTACATTTGCACTGCGATTTTCACACATTGGCGTGTTTCTTTGTGTCGTGTTATTAATTATATAGTAATTAAAATATGGCACAATTAAACTCAAGTACTGTGGATGTCTGTGCTTACAGAAATTGTCCTCGAAAGAGAGGTGATAATGGTGTTGTGCTTTTCTGTTTCCCGAAAAAGGGTACAGAAAAATATACCCGATGGATAGAAAAAGCAGGTAAGTCATAAACAATAAATCCTTCTTTTATAGAACATTTTACTTAATAATAATTAATTATTAAAGCTTCCTTTTTGTAAAAGGTGTCTAATAAAATCTTGAAAAAAATTTCCTCAAGATTCCACGTGAAATTTTGAGGGAATTTTTTTAAGATTGAATTCTTAAATTTAATTTTAACCAATGAAAGTTAAAGTACAAAAAAATGGAATAAAAAAATAGAAGCATCACTGTGAAATAAAACGTGGAATTGTTACGAACCAATAAGTGCGATTCTTTAGAAAACAAGTCCGGGAAGAAAATTATAAAGAATCATTTAAGGCAAGTCGGAGAATAACAGAAAAGAAAAAGATTGAGTCACTTATATTGAGTCGATCTTTTTAATTATTTATGCGGGATATTGTGATTACCTGTCCTCATCCGAGGATAAAAGCTGTCATCATATGGGAGAAATAAATAGAGAAAAACAATGTGATTTATGAATAGAATTTATATTTTTAAACTCCCAAAGTTAAACCCCATTAATAGGAACAATCGATTGTGTAATTTTGACAAGGTTTAAAATTATGAATTAAATAATATAAAATAGAATAGGATTGGGTAAAAAGTTTGGAACGATACAGTTTTGTTTCGCTTACCTATCTCCTAGCATAGCTTATTATCTACCACTAGGGATGAAGCGGAGAAGGCAGAGCACTGATCCGTTTTATCCCTATTGGGCCGTACACGTTTTCTTTATTTGTGACGTTATCACGAATGATAACTCTAGTCCATTCAGAATTATTCACTCTCACTCACTCGCGAATAATTCGTCTCCCACGCTTCGCTGTAATTCACTGGATTCACACAAAAATCATGTTAGTTGGCTTTTAACCAAAAGGCATGAGGGCAATTAAATCCCAACACCCTTTTCTAAATGTTTTTATGTGAGCCCGGTGCCTTGTTTATAGAACTTCAATTCTTGCTCGTTTTGAGATTCGAGCCCGGATTGGAATTTGGTGCGGATTTAATTGTCGAACGTTACAGTCTACCCCTCTACGGAGCTGAGAAATCTAAATTGTACTTTCTAGGACCGAATGAATATAAAAGAAAAACTATCTCTCACTTTCCTACGCTTCACAAATTTGTTTATGCCTAGAGGTCACGAAGGGCGATTGACATACTATAAAATTTGATAAAACGACGGACTTGGCCTAGAGGTCACAAGGACGATCGACAAGAGAAATACAATTTCATTCCTTCATTCGTCCGAATTTCGAGCAAATAGCGCGGCGCAATTTAGCTATTTCCCGCACTGCACGTTATTGATCATAAACACAAATTCTCTCTCCTATGCCTTATAAATTTGTTTATGCCTAGAGGTCACGAAGGGCGATTGACATACTATAAACTTTATTATAGGCGGCGGATTGGCCTAGAGGTCCCGAGGACGATTGACAAGAGAACCGAATTTATATTGATCAGTGGTTGAATTCTCTCTCCTATGCCTTATAAATTTGTTTATGCCTAGAGGTCACGAAGGGCGATTTACATACTATAAAACTTATTATAGGCGGCGGATTAGCCTAGAGGTCGCGAGGACGATTGACAAGAGAATCGAATTTATATTATCTAAGGAAAACACAAGAATTATGTTGCTGATGCTGGAAAATGGTCCCTAGATCAGCCAAAGTTTCCCTGCTATTGATTTAATCGGTTAATCTAAGAGCTTGGGGAACTTTGTTCTCTTTTCGAGTTGAATTTTGAGGATTTTACGTCCCTCGCAATTCGAATCGATCTGTCACCTCCTTCGGGACAATTTTCCGGCATTTATGTATGAAATTTAGCAAGGGATTCGAATTATTACCCTTTCTTTCGTTACACAAGTTATAGCCACCCGACAGGACTGCGCGAAAACGAATTAGCGATGTTAGCGAGACGGGCGCCGATTTTCCGATTATAAAAAGGGGAAGCTTCTTAACTCGTAAATAAGTTCCGTCAGACTGCCCAGAGCAACTGAATTACTCTGTTTTTATGATGCCCGTCGTAAGTGTGCCATCGGTGGATTTGGTGGGAAATTTTGAGGTGTCAGGATTTTGTGTTTCGAAAAGGAACCAGGTTAAGAATTTCTGACCGAGTGCTCTTGTGTTGGAATTGTGACATTTGTGCCGAAATGCGAAGTTTTCAATAGATGGCAAGTGCCTGAAATCGGTCATTGTTTCATTTGATTCTGCAAACTTGCGAATGTTTGAATATTTCTGTTCGTCTTGCATAAGGACAGGAATTTGTCGACTTTTGATTGATGCAAGCAGAGAGAAATTTGTAACTGATGCTTCGAGAGAATTTTAATTCTATTATTCAACTCAATTTCAATTGAGTATTTATTAAATAGAATGCAATTAATTTATATGATATTATTTTAATAACTGAGTATTAGTCAGCTGATTATAGAGTAGGTCAGGTCTGGTCTCTGACCGCGGAACTACGTCTCGACAATCTTTTAATTGTTATTTTAACAGCGGAACTCAAATTTATACCGCGCCAGTCATTTAATTTTAATAAATGACGATGAGCTCCGAACCTTGTCCTTTACCTGAAAATCCTAAGAAAACATCAACTACCGGCTAATCTCAAGGTCATAGGTCATAGAAGAGCGTAACGGAAAAGAAACTGAGACCGAATTTCACACAAGAAACAATTTGGTTTATTTCACAAATAATAATCAAGCGGAATCAATTGGATTATAAAAATCATACGTGAAAGAAAATAAGTTACGATATCACTCTTAAAAATTCTATAGTTTGATTTACAAGATGAGAAAATAGTTCGGTTGTCCGTCAATTTAATTAAGCTTTATATCGACTCCAAAAAGACAATGAATTATCTTCGAATTTAGATTTAGAGATTCAAGGTAGAGAATTGAATTGAAGATTCAATTCTCAACAATGGGCGAGCGTCTGATGGGCACGTTACGTAACGTTACAACCACATCAAACACTGCCAAAACAAAACTCAATTCAAATCGATAATGGTTCAATATATGGATTAAGAAACGAACATATGGCAGGCACAATGAATCATGTTACAACCCTGCCATACCTCGTTGTAAAACATCAAAAAGCACTGAATTTAGAATTATGAAATCTAATAAATCACCAAAAATAATCAAGATTACACGTATGTGAGCACTCCCGAGGAAAACAGTATATTACATAATCAAAGCGTTCAAGAGTCAAAAATGGCGAAGTGAGACGAAGTGATTTCAAAGTTACACAATCCCATCAATACCGACACTTCGTCAAACTTGCCAGGATAGTTAACGTTTTTACCTCGGCCATTACGGATTCGAGTCAACTCAATATATATATCCTCCGATCCAATTCAAAGATAATAATCAATATAATTCCAATAGTAGTCTTTCCGATTTTTCGTAACGGAGAACACACAAAAAACTTCCAATCGCTAGGACTTCCAGAAAGAGAGTACGGAATGAAGAAGAAGGCGGAAATTCGTTGACAGGTGGACGGAAGTTGGTCAGCCACCATCATGGAATTCTGTTGGTTCCGTCCAATCATAACAGCTACCGACGTCATGTGACTAGTGACGTAGTTTAACAGAGTTCTGTCACTAGTCACCAATATAGCTAGTCGGTATCGCGCCCAGCACTTGTACTTGTAAAATGTTCATTTCGAGTCCACTGAATGTCTGAGCATTCATTAGAGTGTTCTCGAGAGTTTATTTATGACACCTGAGACAATTCACAGCCACAGTCCCATTTTTCCAGGTCTCAGGCGTAGATATATCAAATTCGTTGGATGCGCGGGGCTCCGCGCATCGCAATAGTCCCTGAGGCGGCAGGTTCGCTGCTCGGGAGATGGCGAACTCTGGTGCTTGGCGGGAGTACTGGCGATCTTCAAATTCCAGACATCCTTCCTTTCTTCTCAATTACTTGATTCCCTCATAGTGACATCCTTCGAGTGTTCCGATTGGCTCAAGGTTTACATGCTAAGGGGAAAACTCGCAAAACGAAGATTAGAAATAGTGATAATTAATTTCGAGAGTGCTCTGGGTTTGCGCAGCGGGACTCTCTCTCTGTCAGTCATATTACCGAGCGCGATTCAAAATAGTTAATATCTCTGGTGCCGGCTGTTAGTTACATCTTTTGACGTTACAGAATTCTGCAACGTCACAATATTGAGGTCTTCACTTGCGAAATCTATCGATCTAATCTCGCAAGTGAAATTTTAAGGAAATAATGATTTATATATATAAAAAAAAGAATATTTTTCAGGCGGTTGGTGCGTAACAGAATTTTGAGGAAATTTCTTTCAAGATTGAATTCTTATCTTTAATTTAAGCAGTGATGCTTTTAGTTTTTTTATTCCATTTTTTTGTATTTCTTTTTTTCTCATAATGGAAAGTACAGTTTATATTTTTAATTATTTTCAAGAGTAAATATCACCTGAGGAGTTAAAAAAAAATTCAATAATTTCTGGTATTTTGGGCATCGACCTTAAAAAATGGTACGACCCAGGAAAGTTGTAGGAAAAATCTGAAATTTATATGAAATTATCATTTAATTCTTATCTTTAATTTAAACCAATGTTAATTAAAAAATCTTGAATGGTTTCAGAGATATAACTAAAAAAAATGTTCGAGCATGTTTTTTATGAACACTCGAATTAAAAAAACGTATGTGCCCTTATTGTAGCTGGCTCTTCAATATCCGACCATAGTGTATTTTTTAACTGTTTTATTTGCCGATAATTTTTTCTATTTTTTACTATAATAGATTAAAATTTAACAAAAATAAATCAATAAAATGAAGTCCCACTTTTGATCGAACAAGAAACTTTGTGAATTTCAGAATTTTGAGTTGTATTGTAAAATTTATTTATTTGTATTGTAAAATTATTTATTGTATTGTAAAATTATTTATTGTATTGTAAAATGAATTTATTTATTTATTTCATTGTATTATTGTAAAAACATGTTTTTACGAATGTGTTTGTCTGAAAGTCTTTATGTCTAGATTTTTTAGTTTGTTTACTCGATATTTTGTTTGTTAACCGAATTTTTAAATTTCTGAAATGTAAATGAATTAAATTATAAAATTTTTAAATTATTAAAAAAAAATTTTTAGGTAACTTAATTAGTAAATATTTTTAATCATTAATTTCGTAATAATAATTTTATATTTAAATATAAAAAAAAATAATGAAGTGATGTCCAACTTTCGATCGAATAGTGTAATAATTTTAATTATTAATTAAACGATTTTATAAATCGTTAAAATTGGATTTCGGATACTTAAAAATTCGGACACTTATAAATCGTTATTATTAATTTATTTGCCAATAATTTTGTGTAGTAGGTATCTAATTTTTTTTCGGTATAATTTTCGGTTAGTCTCTGGATTCAGGGAACTAACATCTTTAATTGAAATACAATATTTTCTCGCTTAAAAGAAACCATAAGAAACATAAAAGTTAATTGATTAAATTAAAAGAATTGAATATTGAAATTAATTTTTGACTTTTATTTGTGAGTAAAATTTCAGAATTGATTAAAAAATTATTTCTAAACCATTATAATTCCTAAAAGTTGAATTATACTTAAAATTAATTTTTTTAATTCTGAAATTTATTTACTTATTTATTTATTATATAAATATATAAATTGATAATACAAATCCTTTTCATTAAAAATGCTATAGCATTTATTTTTAAGACATAATTTTTTACATTAAACATATATTTGCAAGATATAAATATATAAATAAAGATATAAAAGATATAAATCTCAACATTACAAAATTTCGAAGTGAAAAATTGCTGCATTTTTATAATATGAATTCCCCAAATTGAATATTTTTAAAAAATTGTTTAGATTCGTTATATTGTTTCGGTATTTTTGATTAATCTCAAAATGCCGATTTGTTATCAGTTTTAAAATATTGACAGTGAAAATTTTCGGACTAATAAAAAATACAAAAAAAATAACTAATATAAAAAATATTGATTGACAAACATCCATAAAATGCAAATTGACGAACTATTTCATTTTCCGAAACTCTTAAATTTTTGAAATTTATATTCGGAAAAATTTTCAATTGCAGAAAAATAAAAATTTTCAATTATAAAATTCAGTATTTTTAAATTTGAAATATTTGAATTTTACAACCAGGACATTTAAAAAATGACGAATTATTAAATTCCGGAGAATTATTTTAATTTTAATAATAAGGCAAATCAATCATGAAATATTTGACGACATATTTTTCATAGATATGAATCTAACGATGTAATTAAGTAATTATTTCATCATGATAAATATTTATTAATTAATTTGCCAATTTTATAATTTAGCAATTATATTATAGATATGGTAAATATATTAATTTTTCGTCAATTTCGTATTTATTTTTTTATTACTTATAATGTATTAATTTATATTAATTGATAATAATTATAATATAATTATAAGTATCAATAATTATAAATTTTGAAAATTTAAAAATTATAGAAAATTAATTAATTTTTTAATTTTAGTTATCTGAATTTTTTCGCAAGTTATTTTCTATATGTCATATTTTTTATAAATCGCATTTAATTATTGCCAAAGTTCTACCGCTTTCGAATTAATAACCATAGTCTGGAAACTCTGCAGAGCCCGGGAGCCTTTTGGCTCGCTAAGCTCTTGCAAAGATCTCACTTAATGACTCACATTCACATCAGATTTGACGCGATTTCCATGGAAACAATGAAAAGATAGAGGGCAGCACCTCGACATAGGCTAAAATGCAATTATCCCCACCTAAATGTGTCACCACTCCCGGCCTATGCCGCATCTAGGTACTAATATCTTTGGTTAGATCATCCCGTGTTCTTAGGTTAGGGCATGTTAGTGTCAAAAATGTCTTTGTTAGGGTTCTTAGACAACAAATTCTCTTTATTGAATTCTTGATCTTGATAAATGGTTTGCCACAAGCATTGCGTGTACATAAATATTTTTCAATGAAATTCAAATCACAGAGACCAATCAATTCGCCTTGATACAAAGAGTTTTCATTTTCCTCATTAAGTTATAAAAGTTAAAAAATTAAATATTTTGTTAGACCCTTATCAGAAATTCAACTTCGTATATAATGGAAAAAGTATGCCAAATTTCATCAATTTATCTGCACGCGTTCTCGAGATATTGCAGGATCGTTAAAAGCGTGACATAAACACACCCACTCTAATATTTAAACAAATCTATTCTTTTTAATTAGATAAAATGTTCAGTGTTACGAAATATGAAATATACCATTATCTATTAAATCTATAAATTTTATAGTACTGTTTAATATTTTGAATTTTGCCGCCTTAATGTATGAAACTTATGAAATTTTGAAACGTTTCAAAAGTTTCATGAAACTTTACCACCCTACCAAGGGTTACACCACGTTGCAAGGAGGAATTGTTAGAGGATGTAGAAAAAGGTGATAAAAAAAGAACACTACAGCGTATTGAAACCACGGTCGTATAAACAGGTCCAGAATCTCCGGTGGTGAAAGCATTAGAGCGATGACTCGCTTTTTGTCCACGATTAGAGCTTCTCAACTAGCCACCAAAGGTAGAGCGCAACGATCGGAGGGTAGAGAGTTGGAAAGAAACTAACCTAAAAGTGTGTTCGACTTGGACAGTTCGCGCTCACGGTCAATCGGTCATCTATGCTATTTTCGTTAGTACAGTTTTTCGTTTTAAATGATCGTTTAATATTAACAT
>CAJFCO010018167.1:132641-157240 GCA_904066015.1 Synergus gifuensis
TTAGTATGTCCATAATATACTATTCTACAGTGAGATCTACTGAACAGTTTTCTCCGTGTATCTGATTAAATATGTTATTACGATCTTTAATACGTATACGAATATGAGAATTTTTTAATTTTTTGCCCATTGGGAATTGTTATTCAAATGCAAGCAGATGATAAGCGTTGTTCTCAGGATAAGAACGGTATCATGGGAGACTCAAATGAAAATGGTTTTGCATTTTCATATATGTTATTTCATATTTTATTATTAAATTACGTATTATTTTATTTGATCAAATACGTTATAACATTCTTTATTACGTATATGGGCATATCCACGAAAAGTGTCATTTTCTCTCAAAAAAAAGTTAGAAAATAAATCTTAAAGCACACTTTTCAAACTTTTTTCCTACATTCTACATACATATAGAAACTCATTTTTCAGGGTGGTAAATAACTTTGCGCATGCGCGCAGTTTGCCCAAAATATTGAAACAAATAAGTCCATCAATTTAATTGAATTAATAATATTTTTGAAATTGAAGGTGAAATACGATTGTTTCTCCTTCTGAAATGTTCAGGATACTTTTCAGTAGTGTGTAAATTACTCTATTCTTGATTGCAAATATATAAAGAGTATCTGAAACTAAATAATGCAGACTTTTCTTAAAAAATTCGTAATTTTATTCCTAAATTTTTAGTTATAATACTCTATCTTATATTTTAAATCGAAGTCAGTTATTTTTCCAATACTGATGTGTATATCCTGACCATTTAGAATATAAGGGAACGAAAATTCAACAGTTAACAGAAAATATATTATGTTATTTATTATTTTTCAAAGTATAGCGAAATATCACAGAAAAGTGAAAGCTAATTTTTAGTATATTTCTTTCATCTAATCTGCCTAATTTTAGTTTTGTGTTCAAGTACAGTGAGATACGTAGATGGTTTTAAAGAGAAATGAATACATGTAGCTTTTTTTAAACATTTTATACATGAAAAAAAGCGTGGTCGAAGTGTGGTTGGCTCTTTCTATGCCAAAATAATTGTCGCGTTTGCATCGTGTTAGGCATAAGTTTTAAATTGAATTTTAATTTAAATTGAAATTGAAATTGAAATTTTAAATTTTAATTTAAATTAAATTCAATTTAATTTAAATTACCTTACGATAGTAAGTTATTAATTAAGTTATAAATTATTATATTACACAATATTATGATAATTGTATTTAATTATATTAAATCATAGATACCAGATATCAAAATTACAATATAGATACAATACAATATACTATATAATAATATTACTCTATCTCTGATTAAAAATTGGTTAAAAATTGTATCAATTATAGTTTTTTATTATTAAACTAATATTTTTAATCCAATATTTAAAAAAAAAAATAAAAATATTTTCTTCAACTTTCCTTTAATTCAATTTGATATTAAAGGGTTAACTTGTTATAATAATGAAGCTTTTACTTACCGAAAATTTCAAAAAAAATTGATTTTTTATTATTAATTTTGATTAAACTAATGTTAGTTTGCAAAAAACTTTTCTCTTTTCAAATAAATAAACTTTTTCGTCCAAAAAATATTTTCAGACAAGTAATTCTACAGAAAAAAGTAATATTTTTCCATTATTTGCCTATTTTTAGTAATATTTCAAAATATTCTGAACTTTTGAAAAAAATGTCTATACAAAAGTTATTCCTTTCAAAAAAACGGAACTTTTTTGTATAATAAATTTTTTGGTAGGCATTTAACTTTTGAAGAAAAATCATTTTTTTACTTTTTTAAACTGTAATTTGTACATAATTCACATGATTTTTGAGGTACACAATTTTCCTTTCGCGGACGTATTTTGGCAACCGAAATACACCAAATCCAATAGAAAATTTAATCTTAACTTGATGCGCGCGATTTGTACAGCTGCTGGCGTTGGAGTGGACATTTTCGCAAAAAAATTTGTAGTGGACATTTTAGCCTTAAATTGAGCATAACTTTTGCACGCATTTCTATTTTAGTTTTATATGTGGTAAACTTTTTCGCCCAAACATACTGCTTAATTTCCGTTAGCACAGAAAAGTGTGCTGCAAGTATTTTTCGAGTAAAGTACGGCGATGGAGTGGACATTTTTTCGACAAAATCAAAATTTTCGATATTTGAATGAGTGATACTTCTATAATTTTGAGAGCACACGTTTTTCCGTTATGTGGTGTCTAATGGCAACCAAAATATAGCAAAAAATCGAAAGATTTTTTACCTAGGTGGTTGCGCACATTTTCTACAGCTCGAGACCCAGGAGTGGACATTTAAAAATGACACTTTTCGTGGATATGCCCATATATGCATACTATAATCTAAATTTTATTTTTGTCATATTATTTATATTATACCATGAATTTTAAAAGGTTTAGAAGCATATGATACCCGTATTCTTGACGATAAGGATGAAATAATGCAAGATTTGAACAAAAACGGTATTTTTAAAATAATGTTTATACTTATATACGTTTTATGTTGTAAATTGCTATACATTTTTTTATTATTCATAGACAGAAATGAACTACAAGATTTTGCTATGGAATCCGTTTCTAGAAGAAATAGGGTATCGAGAAGCAAAACTCGTAGCCCAACAGAAATATCTAGGCATATTAAAAATCTATTTCGTCACCTGTCAAAATCTGCTACACAAAAATATGGTGAAAAAATAACATTATGGAACGCAGAAAGCAGAAATAATAGGGAATCTGCAAGTAAGAACTTGTTCAGAAGAATTAAGACGTGCAGGACGAAGTATGCAAGAGAATTTAGATGATGACCAAGTATGCATATATTGCTTTACATTTCATTAATTTTTATATTAATAATTCATTTTTAAAATTGATAATAATTTTATCAATATTACTTATTTAGTGATTATTTTTAAATAATCTTCTTTATAAAATTTCATAATTCAAATTGAACTTCTCTTAAAATTTATTCAGAAATTTTATAAATATTAAATTGTGACATCCTTAATATATATTATTTACTACATCTAAATTTTGAAATTTAATTAATTAATTTAATATTTGACGCAGGTTCATTTGGGTGAAAATATTTATCTCCACAAAAAAATTTGGGATACAGTTAGAAGGAAAAGCGATGCCAAATTTGTAAAGGAATTGTCGGAGGTCATTTCGGGTAGAGAAACTTTAAAGAAAAGGTGTCTTAATGAAAGTAGAGCTAATAAAGGAAATGAGGCGGAAAATGAGTACAGAAAGGAACTAACACCAAAAAAATACAAGTTATTAAAAGGCAAGTAATTATATATTATAATTATATAATAATTTCTTAATTTTTAAAAATATTCAGGGTATTAAATCCAAGTTTATACATGTTTTCGTTCTATGCGTGCATATTTTAGTTGAAAATAATGAGTTCCATTAAAAAGCTAAAACGTTTATAATTGCATTTTGAAGTTATAAATTTGCTTCAGCACCCATCAGTTAAATGTTTACTTTCCATTTTCAGAACGTTCAATTATATTTTCTTTTTATAGATAGAGTTGCATAACGAGACGAGAAATTCTCGTTTCTCATTATTTTTTACTCGATTAACGAGAACATTTTGCAAACGAACCCATTGAATGTCATTTGTTCATACTCGGTTGTTTCAGTCCCGATTTATCAGCATTTATCAGAAAAGTTCTCGTTGGCTGTCAAACGTGTCTTTCAGTTTAGTTTGAAATAAAAATGCCTAAAAAACGAAAAGTTTCATGAATATTAGATAGTGAGAATGAAGTAGAAGAAGCAGGGAAGCAGACGGAAAGCAGAGAGGAGTACGAACTGGCTGAGGAGAATGCAGAAAATCAAGCCGATGGAAACACAGTGTCTGAAGAAGAAAATTTACAGGATAATCTATCACGGTAGATTCATTAAATTTAATTAATAAATTGAATTAATTATTATCAAGAAATTAAATAAAAATCCAATTTTCTCAATTCAAATTTTTATATTAATTTTAACCCTCAATGCCCTTAATCTTAACCTGATTGTTTGATTACATGTAAATCTCCTTTCATTATTTATTATTTTTTAATTTATGCCTCGTTTTACGTGAAACTTTCAGGAATATTAAATTATATAAAACAAAAGTTTACAAATTAAGAAAACTTGAACCGCTTTTTTTAACTAATTTAAAACTATAACCTACTATCCGTAACTTTAAAAGCAGTATTAATCTTATATAACTGTTACTAAAAATATCTTTCATAAGAAATGATGTCAATAAAGAAAGTCGGAAGGGTAGAATCATTTCAAGATGCAGAAGGCATAATGCAAGATTATTATCGGGTTCTTTCGACATTTTTTATGAAAATGATCTTAAACAAGTCAAATGTAAGCTTTACCTTTTAGACGATCCACCGAAATCAGTGATTCTTAAAATAACAGATAGTAACACCTCAGGAGTTATGCGTCATCTTAAAAAATACCATGCAAAAGAATATAAAGAGACCTATCCCGAACACGCAGCAAGCATATCAAAATCGAAAGTAATTATTTACTCTCTGTAATTATTTACTGTAGAATTTTATATCTTTGATTACTCAGAAAACTGATAAAGATTTTCTAAGCATTCTGGTATAAAAGCATGACCATTTTTAACATTCACATTATATTGACATTTATTATAGGTGTTGGAACAAGGAACATTTAATGAAAAGTTGAACAAGTGGGTGGTAAAAAAATATTTACCATACAATTTTTTTGATGACGTTGATTCACAAGATCTATTTTACTACTGAAATCCATCAGCTGTTTTACCACTGCGCAGTTATGACGGTAATCTCAACTTATAGGGACTCCTTCGTCTCCGAGTACCGCCTAATTTTTGTTACCCAACTTAATTCCCGAAAATCAAGAATCTTATTTGCCAAGGGAGCCAGGTATTTTGAATACCGCTCAAAACTAGAATCACTGAGATTTTTCTAGAAAATTTGAATATAAAATTTACTCCAACCAGCTCATTTGGGAGAGGGATATCGTGGGGGCGCAAAACAACTCAGGCTGAAATTAAGTTGAAAATGAAAGAAAACATGTGATTTATTAAACAAAAGAAATAAATGTAATAAGAAAATGTGTACAATGTGAATTAAGAGAAGGATAGTACAGATTGCTCAGATATAAGAAAGATTCGTTCGAAATCTTAGACTATGTGATTACGTCAATCATGACGTCACGTCTTTACATTGGTGTGTAACTCATGTTACGCGACTCTTTATGTTAGAATTTCGATTTACAAAATTTTATATGATTGAATCAATCAGCAAAAGATTTAACTAAATGATTCGAATTCTCAAATAACTCAATAAGCGACGAGAGAAAGAAAAAACTCAAACAAAAGAGAGAGACGGCGCTATACCTCGTATAGGTGTGGCACGTCGTTACGCAATCGCTAAGTTTAACTCAGAATCATAATTCAAATATTCCTAATTCTACACATCAGAATTCGTTAATAACGATCGATGTAAAGCTTAAAAAAAATTATCTAATATTCTCAAAACATTATCTCAACACTCTAAATTACGAAGCAAATCTGCCCTTATGCCATGCATGGGCGTTGGCAGAACAGGTTACAGTGAGTAACTGAGTATTCGTAGCGATTCTCGTCTCGGTGCACGGTTATCGTCTTACGTAATGTAAGTCCATGAGCTGCTGCTCCCTGGTGGCGGACAAAGTAATATTGTACAGTATGATGGCTGCGTCCATATGTTGTGACAGTTTGTCAACAATGTAAGTTGTGCACATGTTTAATTGCATGTACCTGCAGTTATGGAGGATGAAACAATTAAATAAATACGCGTAGACGACTGACGCATCCCAGACGGTACTGACGTGATTCGTTAGCATCTGTAAAACCTTGGTTAAAATTTTGGGTTCCAGAAACTCGGTAAGCTCTGTAAAGAACTAAATAACATTTCTTAACCTAAGAATTTACATTTCAATCTCTCTCATTCCTCCACACTAACACTCACACATTTAAATCTAATTGAGTTACTGCTGGCTGTTCTAATTTAGTTCCCGTTTTTAGGTTATATCAATCTGGGAAGAGGATCCATAAAGCTGTGAAATTTCACAACGTTACAACATCTCCCCCCAGACTGACAATAGTGGGTTGAAAAGCCAGCAGACGTCAGCAATGCGATTCCGCAGACCACAAGATTATATTTAAATTTGAGCTTAAATATTTTACTTTGCTTCATACTTTGGAGTTTGAACGAATCGTCATGAGATACAAGTGTTTGGCATGTTAAGTTGCGAAGATTAGTAGGTGATAGAGAAATGATAAGAATTGAAATAAGATAGATGATAGATAAAAGTAACATAAGACAGACATGCTCTATAGTTCTGAAGTTCGACTGTATTCAAAAATTTTCTCTAAATTTACGCTATTGCAAAAATGTAAATTTGAATTTCTCTAACTCGAACAGGCTAAATATGGAAAATGTTATAAGAGCAATCCATGATACGGGCTCATAGTCAGGAGAAATTAACTGGATTGAACTAGAGCAGTACTAAACAAATTCTGATTTACTAGTTGTTTGACACTTCCAAGTTTATTAGACTGGAGCAAACTTAGCAAAACGAATCGAACTTTACGTGGATTTGATATGGCGGCATTTAAATGGATACTTATCCCGATAATGCTTACTGACTAAATGGACAAACTAATCTAAATAGTACATAGGAACTTTCAAAGAGATCTAAAGAAACGAAGCTAACTTTAAACTGTACTAAACTAATCCTAAAGAGAAAAGAACGAAAAACGGAACTGACTTACACTGACGGTACGGTAAAAGAACTTACAAATTAACTAAGTAACTGAATGGCAAAACTGATGAACTAACGGTACGGCAGAAAAAATGATTTACGAACTAAACGGCAGAAGAAACTTACATACTAAAGGTTTTCACGAACCTAGAATCGGCGAAAGATCGCCTCCGCAATCGTCGGGACGAGAGGATGATCTGCATCCAAACGATGGCGAGACTGATCTATCGGGATCAGGGTTGTTGCTGCCCCGTCTGAAACGATGGGAGGATTCGCCAGCTGAGGGATTCCGCAAGCCTGACCAGCCAAAACCTGGGGAGATGGAGTTTCCATATCAAACGGAAGATTAGGCTCGATTTCTCCTCTTCTCCAAGCTGCTGAGCATCTTGGGCAGCGACTGAGTCTGACTGCAGGGTTCCCACAGCCGTAACAAAACACTCCCCTCGGGAATGGGCACGACTGATAACGGTGTCGGCCAGCGTGACAGTTCCAGCACTGGTCCGATGGCGCACGAACCAAAGGCTCGCAAAATTCCTTTTGCCATAGCTTACGCGCAGATGGTGAACAGGGCGCTGGTACTCGGTTCGGATTTGTGTAACTTTGTAAAGGGCCGACATTCCTCGACGCCGCGACCTGCCTTTCGGGTTCCTGTATCTGATACGGAACAGAATCCGGTGGGAGTATTCCCCTTTGGTTGGTTCCCGAGTTAGTGGGTCTGTGTGACGGTGGATGTTCCTCCTCGTAGTCCTCCCTCGAAAACCCGAACTTAATGCCTCTTTTGCCTCTAGAGGTAGAGGGTTGCTGTTGAAGTTTGGTGGTTGAACGACTAACTTCGGGTTGTCTTTTCCCGGAGCCTGTTGCTTTGGCGGGGACTTCCTTCTGCTTCCCTTAACGGATCTGTGTCGGCTTGACCATAGAGTTTGGGGCAGTTCTTTTTGCCTCGCGGTCTGCCAGGACCTCTTCGTCGTTGGGGGCGGATGATCAGGATTCCCATCATAGCCTTCCGTGGTCTGCCTCTTCCTCTCTTGGCAAAAGTGGGTTCATTCTTCTCCTCGCTGGCAATGCAAAAGGGTTCTCGTCCCCTAATCGGTCCCTCTGATCTATCGGGCTTCCATGGCCCGGACGGTATTCGGCCGTCTTTGGTTTTGGGATCAATCGATGTGGGGTTCGTCCCCTCTGCACCATCGGCAATGCTGCTGCGTTTGGGCGATAACGAGGTACTCGTTTCTTCATGATTAGGCTGAAAAGAAATTTCGTTGTTAACCAAACTGGGATCCACAGACATGAGCTTTCTTAATCGTTCCCGACTCATCTTGGATCTCATAAACAACCGGTGAAATAACCTTAGTTACTTTGCATGGACCCGCATATTTAGGAGAAAACTTTCTTGCAACGTAGTCAACAGCTGAAGACAAAGTATGAGTACGACGCCAAACGATATCCCCTACTCTATAACGAATGCTACGTCTATGGCGATTATAGTAATAAGTCTGCCTATCTGACGTCAAATCTAAATGATGTGCAACTAGATCTCTAAGCGCGGGGAGTCTCTTAATTCTATCTTCCCATTCTTCGACAGCTAGAGGTACTAATTCGCTAATTCCTTCTTCGTTTCTCCTAAGCGTCTTTGCCGATCTAGGCTCTCTACCAAAATTTAGGAGCGCTGGCGATACTCAGGTGGAACTATGAACTGCGGAATTATATGCGAAGCGGAAATCAGGGAGATGTTTATCCCAATCACTATGATCACCCTCTACAAATGATGATATCATGGTCTTTAACACTAGATTTACTCTCTCGACCGGATTTGCCTGAGCATGATATTGTGGAGTGGTCGAATGTCTAATCCCTAATTCCGTAGCAGCTTTAGCAATTAACTTGTTGACGAATTCGGTACCATTGTCAGTAAATAGTACTTCTGGAGTACCTCATCTAAATACAACAGTATCCTCGAAAGCTTTCTGAACGCTAGAAGCATTGGCTTTTCTTAACGGTAGAACTTCAATCCATTTGGTAAACATGTCCT
Source organism: Synergus gifuensis (assembly GCA_904066015.1). Classification (NCBI taxonomy): domain Eukaryota; kingdom Metazoa; phylum Arthropoda; class Insecta; order Hymenoptera; family Cynipidae; genus Synergus; species Synergus gifuensis. The sequence continues at coordinate 141,468 of CAJFCO010018167.1, forward strand.
GAAATACTAAGATGTAATGATGACCTGAACGACTTGGTGGTAGCGGGCCCATAATGTCGGCAGTCACTACTGACCAAGGTTGTTCTATTACTCTTTTTCCCATTAAACCGATTGGACCTGCTTGTTCGACTTTCATCCTTTGACATACTTTTCACGATCGAACGTAGTCTGCGACGTCTTTAAACATTCGGGGCCAATAATAGAGCAATGACAGACGTTGGAAGGTCTTATCTACTCCGAGGTGACCTGACGTCGTAGTGTCATGAGCTTCATTCATAGCTTTTGTTCGAAGTTCTAAGGGCAGTGCTAATTTCCATGCTTCCAAGTCTGGCAACAAGGGGTCGGTAAGATGATCCGGACGGTGACAATATAGTCTTCCGTCTTGAATTTTCCAATTTGTGAACTTATGAGGCATTTCATCTAATAATCTCATCCTACTGATGAGTAGGTCTTCCGTATTTCCTATGGAATTAACTGTTTCTGTATCTGGTTCGTACATCCTTGATAAAACATCTGGAACGTGGTGAAGTGCACCCTTTCTATGTTGAATCTCGAAGTCATACTGAAGCAACTCTAAGGCCCATCTACCTAAACGACCTGTTGGATCTTTTAGGTTATAGAGCCAACGTAGACTGCTATGGTCCGTTATCACGGTGAAGTGATAACCCTCGAGATAGGGTCTGAACTTTTTCGCGGCCCAAACGACTGCTAAACATTCCTGTTCAGTTACAGTGTAATTCTTCTCTGCACCCTGTAATGCACGGCTGGCAAAAGCAATAACGTGCTCTTCGTCATTCTGCACTTGAGTCAAAACAGCACCTAGACCTGTATTACTTTCATCAGTTTGTAATACGAATGGCAAATTAAAGTCTGGTCTCGCTAGAGTAGGTGCGGAACTAAGGTTAGCTTTTAACTCTTGGAAAGCTTTCTCTTGTTCTTCGCCCCAAACATATCTTCTATTCTTCTTTAATAGGCGGTTTAAGGGTTCAGCCTTTATAGCGAAGTCCTTAATAAAGCGCCTATACCAAGAGACCATTCCTAAGAATCTCTTAAGTTTCCGTATCGTATTTGGAACTGGATAGTCAGTAACTGGTCTGATCTTTTCCGGATCTGGGTGCATTCCAGATCGATTGACCAGGTAGCCGAGATAACGTACTTCACTACATCCAAACTTGCTCTTATCGCGATTTACTGTAAGTCCGGCACGAATAATGGCATCCAGAACATTCTCCAACCAAAATATGTGTTCCTCGAAAGTTGCGCTTACGATAATTATATCATCGATGTATGTAAAGGCGTGAAGTTCAAATGATGGAGTAATCAGCTTATCTAGCAATCTCTGAAAAGCAGCTGGTGATTCAGATAAACCAAACGACATCCTATTATAATGATATAATCCATTTCCTGGAACAGGAAACGCTGTATATTCCTTGCTTTCTTCAGTAAGCGGTATTTGATGAAAAGCTTGGCTTGAGTCGATGGTGGAGATGTAACGTGCTGACGCAAGTTTGTCTAAGATATGACTAATATTCCTCATAGGGTATGCATCTTTCTTAGCTACTTCATTTAGCTTGCGAAAATCAATACACAATCGGTAACTTCCATCTGACTTTTTGGCCATAACAACAGGGTTACACCATTCGCTGTTGCTAGGACTTATAATTCCTTGATCTTCTAATTTTTGAGCCGATTCTCGAAAAGCTTCTTCCACTTTTGGAGATAAACGTCGTGCATTTTGTTTAATTGACGCATGGCCCTGAACGTCAATATTATGTTTCGTCAAATTTGTCGAAGGTAACTTAAGGGGGGGGTTTCGGTATTTAAGCTTTTTTTATTTTGAATTTTTTTTAGTTTTTTATTTGATAGTACATTTCAAGAATGTTGTATGAAAATTTCAGGTCAATCGGAGCAAAAATGACGGAAATATATGGTCAGTTGCTCCACCTCGATTTCGTATACTTGCTTGAAAGCATGCTTTAAAGCGTTCTCCTGAAAAATGTCATTTTTAAAGTCGGTGGACAGCATAACTCAAAATCTAGTGGGCCGATCGTTTTGAAATTTTGCACAGTTGTTCTTCACGCTGCAGCCTTTTTCATTTTTTTAAATAATTGTTGATTTTACAATAACAAATTAATCGATTTTTTTTAGCGAAAATCGTGTTTTTGGCTTCCAAATGCTACCAAAAATTCAAAAATCAAAAAAAAATCGTCCCAGCGTTAACCCAAGAAACATCTTCTTTATAAAACCCAATTTGAATGTTTTGTTTCTGATGATTCTGTCTCGAGTTATCATGTCCACCGCAAAACACCTTTTTTTCGAGGCGCCTCCGGAGATTCGCTGTTACTCGCTCAATTTTTAATATTTTTCAATATAAATTTCCAGGAATATAGTCTAAAAGTTGTACTATAAGTTACATATTGTCAAAATAAACTAACAGTAACTGTATCGACAAAAAAAATTCCTAAAAACATGCATTTTTTTCATCGAATGGACCGAACCCCCCCCCCCCTAAATGGCATAGGAGGAATTTTTCGAGTAAGAAGCTCGTCTGATTTTCTGGATTCCTCTTTTAGTTCTGTTAGTCCGGCACAAGCGTGTAAGTTTGGCACTGGCTTTACATTACTGACACGATTATTCGAAGTTTGAACGACTCCAACTCGTAATGGATTTGGGCCAACTTCATGGCCGTCATATCTATGCCATATACCTTCTCCTATTCTCCATAATCTATGTTTAAACCTAACGTCAAAATCAAAAAGTTCCGCAAAGTCATGACCGAACATTACTTCGCAATCGAAGGTCGGAGTGAAACGAACTTGTAAACGTTTACTAATTCCTAGAAATTCTAGAGGTAAGATTGTTTGTCCAGCTGTTTCCTCGATTACGCCGTTTGGATACATAATCTCTGGGCGTACTTGATTAGTTAACTTTTTAAGTAAATTTGTAAATTTTCCAAAAGCTGGTTTGCCTATATAAGTGCAACACGAGCCTGGATCGAAGAGTCCTCTAAGTGACTGGCCGTTCACTAAAACATTTATAAACAACCTCCTCTCATCAGTTACTGCATTAACTTGATTGTTTTGAATCTGAGGAGCCCTAATAACGAAAGGGGGTAGAGACCGGACCCTGTGGTCACTCGCCCTTATACGTTTCCTGGTAGGGGTCCAGAGCAACCGCTACAGCTCTTTGAATACTGACCGGGTTTGCCACATGCGTGACAGAAAACCTTTTTAGGTTGTGGACAGTTTCTCCAATTATGTTCCTGTCCATTACAGTTCCAGCAACCGTCATTCACCCTACTCGTTTTATCATAGTGACCACTAGCGAGTGTGGGCACAGGGAAAACTAGCTTTGCGGAATCTGTCTTCGGTTCGGGTCCCACCGCTGCAGTCGGGAGATTCGGTGCATAGGCGGCCTGGGTACCAACCGGAGGGTAACTAAAGTTAGCTGGCATCATAGTAACCTGAGGAAAACCGGGGTAAAAATTAAAAGGTATTCCATAGGGAACAAAACTATTAAAGGGACTTGATAGGTTGGGTTGCGATACGGCAGGGGAATCTAATCCTGCGCACTGAGCAGTTGAAGTATTTGATGCTTTCAAAGCGCTAGTTGCTTTGTCATCTTTGGACTTGTTGGCATCATTACGCCCCCTATTCCTAATTTTCTTCTTATTTGGGTTGTCATTGAATGCAGTTTTAGCCTCCTTATTAGCGGGTTTTTTTTCTGCAGCGGCAACCTTTTCGGTTTTTATTTTATTAGGTCGATAAAAAAATTCGAGAAGGACGCTATCCTTAACGGGTAGAGGAGGAAGATAGGATTTATCCACTTCTTGAGAGGCTTCGTATCGTTCACCTGCCTCCTCTAATTCTTCAAAAGATCTGTAATTTACTTTTGGGAGGGCGGCTCGATAAGTAGGATGAAAGTTGTTAATGGCGAGCTGAAGTTGTTCGTACTCGGACATCGGTGGATCATAATGTTTGAGGATGAGCCGACGATTAATTAAATAATGTGCAATTGGCTCATCGAGGCCTTGTGTCCTACGATGACCTTCATCTCCAACTCGCATTTGGAAATTTATTCCTCCATATCGGCGTTTGAATGCAACGACGAACTCTTTCCACGAACTCCATTTATTTTGGTTGAACCTAAACCAGTGCTGAGCAGATGACATAAATAGAAACGGCATAGCCCTAAAGAGATCCTCATCTGTTAAAGAACTAACTCTACGGCACTCTTCAATCCTAGTCAGGAATTCTTCGGCGCTACTATCTCGTTTGCCACTATAGCTCAGATTCCACTTAGTTACGAACTGGTGGATATTTAATCTAGAGCTGAAATTAGGTTGACTCGGAAATTCAGTTCTAATCAACGGAGAAGACTTATGAGGAGTCGTTCGACATCCTGCATTACTGAGAGATTCGCGATTGATGGAAAAGAGATGATTATTTTGGATATGAGGCTCCAAAATTGGATTCGCGATCGGTGATTGAGCTGTAACATAGCTTGCGTCTAGATCCGTATCTCTATCGATCGAAGAAATTAAATCTCCAGATTCAGTTCTAACCTGATGCCCTAAACCAAAATTTACGCTCAGGTGTTCACTTGGCGTAGGATGAGTTCCTGTAGTTTGAGTTAAACCTTGAAAAGATGTTGGCATCATAGTTGAGCGGCTCACAGGCACACTAGACTGCTCGTCTGCGAATCCTACTGGAAAGCTTAGGTGATTATCCAAAGGATTCGCGAAAGTCATGCCACCTGTATTTTTCCCTATTGTGAATGTCTCATTCGATACTGCAGAAGCTATTGAAGTAGCGGCATTAGGGGTGTCGCGGGAGTGTCCTGTCTTAACCGAAGATCTGACCCCTTCGAATGTCACATGAAAATGGCGAAGGTGTTGTTGGTAGCTCACCAGGCGCCATCTCATATACGTGTCGTCGCCAGTTACTTCTAACTCCAAATACTCCAATGTCTTACGTAACTCATCCGTAGTCAATGAGCTTGCCCAATCCACAACTGTATCTGTGGTTTCGGCCCACAACCTATCGATGTTAATCATTGAAATGTCCATTTTCGATAAACAAAATTCAAAATAGTTAAGTCCCAAAATATGTGATGCAAAATTCAAAATTAGATCAATCAACAAATTTGAAATTCAATCGCAGGTACGAAACGGATAAATCGAACCCACACAACAACGTAATGATAACTCAGAAGAGAGCAATAAGGTTAGGGTCGATTAGTTCGTTATGTTTGAGAGAGATCGAAGATGAGACGGAAAGATAACTGAAAGATGTCGAAAAAAAAGAAAAGAAAGTAAGCAACATATAAGTCCCTAATCTTAGTCTATGTGATTACGTCAATTATGATGTCACGTCTTTACATTGGTGTGTAACTCATATTACGCAACTCTTTATGTTAGAATTTCGATTTACAAAATAAATTTATATGATTAAATCAGTCAGAAAAAGATTTAACTAAATGATTAGAATTCTCAAATGACTCAAATAGCAACGAGAGAAAGAAACAACTCAAACAAAAGCGAGAGACGGCGCTATACCTCGTATAGTTGTGGCACGTCGTTACGCAATCACTAAATTTAACTCAGAATCATAACTCAAATATTCCTAATTCTACACATCAAAATTCGTTAATAACGATCGATGTAAAGTTAAAAAAAAATTATCTAATATTCTCAAAACATTATCTCAACACTTTAAATTACGAAGCAAATCTGCCCTTATGCCATGCATGGGCGTTGGCAGAACAGGTTACGTAACTTTAAAACTCCACAAAATTCAAAGAAAACTTAGAAAAGTCGGAGAAATCATAAAGCAGACGCCTACCTTATTTCTGTGGACCCAAGATGATTTCAATTAATCCAAATTGGCACAAAATTAGGCACTTTATACTCTCTGAATACTAAACTCAAAAATTATAATGCGAATTACAGAACAGCCAGTGAGTAACTGAGTATTCGTAGCGATTCTCGTCTGGGTGCGCGGTTATCGTCTTACGTAATGTAAGTCCATTAGCTGTTGCTCCCTGGTGGCGGACAAAGTAATATTGTACAGTATGATGGCTGCGTCCATATGTTGTGCCAGTTTTCCAACAATGTAAGTTGTGCACATGTTTAATTGCATATACCTGCAGTTCTGGAGGATGAAACAATTAAATAAATACGCGTAGAAATTAAATTGAAATGCATGGGAGAAAAAGTATAAAAAAATAAAAAAAACTTGAAGTTCTTTCCATATATTGACCGAAACTATTTTTTTAATAATAATAAGCGTAACAGTAATTACACTCGACGTTCCCAATAGTAATGTTCCCAATAGTAATTTGTTCCCAATAGTAAAAGAGTTTTGTTCTCAATAATAAAGAGCGCAACTCGCAATAAGCACTTCATACCACTGCTCATGCGCTGCGTTCGGCATCTGATTGATTGCTATTCGCGCGCAGTTTAAAATACTAAAAATAGTATTTTATATGCAATTGATGTGAAATTTGAGGAAAGGCATTTTTTTTAATATTGGGAACGACTCTAGTTTGGATTTATTTACTATTGGGAACGTCGAGTGTATAGGGCTGCAAAATAATTAAATTTTGAATTAAATTTTTAAATTTTAGAAATGAAAATATGAATTTTCTACAGAACTTACCACAGAACATTTTCTACTAGCTAAGTATCCTGGAATTGCTGGAACGATTGGAATGAACCATTCTGCTAATCGGTGACAGTCTCTAAATTTTGGGCAAACGAGAGTTTTGCATGCATGTGTAAAAAAATCATATCTTTACAATTAACTCCTTAAATATTGATATTGCTTTGATATTGTGCTTAAATAATAATAACACCTTAAGGGTGTTTGAGCGCGATTGGTAGCAATCTGCATGGTGCTGCCACCAATTCAGAGAAACCTATTTTGATTAAAGCACTCGTCAAACCAAGGTTTTACACTATTTAAATTTGTTCTCGGATCTATTATTTGGCACGATGCAGACACCTACAATTAATTTTGATCCTCGTTGAAATATTGGATTCTCACCTATAATCAAGGATAGATTATGACACGTCACTCGAGGTTTACGACGTATCTTACCTAAAGGTGGTAACATCCCGGTAAGAAGCTTCCAATTAAAATGAATTATAATGCGCACAAATATCACCATATTTTAAACGTTTTGAATAGGCTAGCAATCCCATTTCTGAAATAATCGTTTTAATACTTGTAATCGTCATCAAATTGTGTGTTATGTCCTACCTGGCATTAATTTATTTATCGTCCTAACTGGCAACAGACTCTATTTCTTTATAACTAATTCCCTCGTTTTAGTTCGCAATTTAATGCGAATCTGGGAACGCGGACAAGCCAAATGAAAAGAATTAGTACTTTTAAAGAACAATTTATTAATTTTAAGTTTCACAATTTAAGGTTTCCTTTACAATTTGAAATAGAAATGACCCTTGCGACGAGTTAAAATGAGCCTGAGTTGAATGGTGAATGACGGCTTACCGGTGATGATTTATTAGATGAGTTCAGGTAATCCCTTTGTAATCCTACTCGTATCACTGAGATTCCTTTACTGATTTCCTCGATTGGGGTATGTCACTGGACTGTCACTCCACTTAGTTTTTAGGATTGCCAAGTTCAACAAGTTTTAGAAGTTCAACAATTTTATTTTGTTCTCTTCGGTCGAACTTAGAAATTTTTATAAGTTCACTTCTTCACACACTGGACCTTGAATTTTCAGGATTCACCTTGCACTAGTTGTAACACGACTCAAACTCAAACGAGACTGCACCAACTTTCACCGTAGTAGATTCGCACCCTTAACTGTTTAACTCAACACTCAAGACTCAACACAAAACTGGGTCCTCTATGGGTCCTGCTGTTTATATACTGATCCTAGATTTCCAAAATGTCTCGAGAATTCGGTGTTATTGCATGTATATGAGAAAGCATTGTCTCGAGAGTTCGGTGTTGGTGAGAAAATGTCTCGAGAGTTCGGTGTTAGTGCACATAGATACTCTGCAGGTGTCAACTTGTTTTTGGGCCCGTTGCACTAGCGAAGGTGGCTTCCGGACCTCTCACGGACGTGTCGAATGATTGAGAGTGTGTATGTTTCTTGTGGGTGTCTCCTAAGAGGATGGAGTTTATAGTGCGCCTTTGAGGGCGGCTGTTTAGGTATGAAGGTTAGTGTCCTCTTGCAGATTTAGAGATTTATTAGTATTGTAGGTGGCTCGAGTCGTAAGGGTCAGTTACATAAATATGAATGAAATAAAGATTACAATTAAGTATTAATGAATGAATTATGGCTTATGATGTAGTGATTACATGTTGTCAATAAATGATAATGATAATGATTAATTATAATACTAATAATAATAATAATAATTAATAATAATGATTAATAATGATTACTTAATAGTCGATTAATTAATTAATGGTTAACTAATGTCGTGCTGACATGACACCTCCCCCCCAGATCGAGCATGGTGGTGAAAAGAGAGAGCCACCATGGTCGATGCCTCGGTAGAGGTTATGAAAGTGATTTGAATAAGGTCATCATTATATGTATAGATTTTATGAGGTATCATGTTAGTTGACTGATATTTGTAGGTTTTCGTGCATAACAAGGCTCATTCTGGTCATATTTATTAATCGTAATAGGTTAACTAATTTTATTCTGGTCATAGTTGTTAATCGTATAATTACATTTTTACGATAGTTCATTCTAATCATACCTTAAAATATAAAAGACATACGTTTAAGATTTGAACATACATTGTAGGCATTCATTCTCGTTATATATTTTAGGAAATTGAATTACAATATAAGATATATGTGTGATTTCACATTCGTATGGTTAAGTACATTATGAGGAGTCGATGATAATACATTTAGAGGGTAGACATTAACTATTGGGTTTTAACAATTCTTTGTTTCGAGTGGGTCCTCTACAGTAATTTATTGTGTGACCTCGTTGGTAACACCATTTACAATTTGTTTCCTATTTGAGGAGAAATTGGCGATCCTCTGCGCTTTCATTGGTTAAAAATTCTTATTCGCTGAATACGAATTTTTCCGTTAATATAACATATTAATGACTTTACGTGCCGCGTTATGCTTTGCCTCCTTTTTATTTGGAGCATGATTGCTAGTTGCAGTGTACGTAACGTTATTTTTTACTATGGAACAGGTGGATAAAAATATCGGGATTCTATTGGGGACTGAGTTTATTTCGTATCTAGGTACGGAAAAATTGTATTCGATTGCAAGTTCGTTTAATAATTGCATCGGACTAGCCACCTCTGATGCGTTGATGGTTCTTATTGCATCTTCCATTTTTCTGAAACGATTTTAGGGGAAGAAAAATAGAATTTGTTTTAATGAGATTACATCGTTTATTATTATAAATATACTGTCGACGCGTCTGAGTCATAGTTTTCCTCGTTTTGTGGGAGATGGTTACTTCTTGCCAATTCTGATCTGCAGAGTTGGCAATTTTCTGCGCGCCTTTGCGCCATGAACAAAACTATCTTGCACTTTGTGCATTTAATTTCTATCTTTTTTGATAACGAACATTGTGTGTGTGTAATAAAAATATAATTTGCATGTGATACTTCAAAGTTTGGTTCCTTGATACATGACATACAATATGCCAGCGAGCCATTTCTAGCTAAGAAGTAACCCTCTTCCGTTAAATGTTTACAACAGAAAAAATAATTAATTTTATTCGGGATGAAACCCGTGAATTCCTCCTTGTTTTCTCCTTCGTCCGCGATTTGGAGAACAAATTCCTCCGGTAGCATTTTCCTAAAAATGTACATATTCTTAGTATTTGTTTTACAATGGTTCGCTAACTACTGATGATGATGATACGAGAGGAGTATTCTACGAATTTCATGGTTAATGGGAAAATGAATACTTTTCTTTTATCGTTTGCTGAGAGGAATTTGTTCTCTGGTGGTTTAATTGTGGTTTGGCAAAAATTAAGATATTTGTCATGCGATCTTTTGAAAAAATTTTTTTTATTTTTTTTATTTGAGATTACGATTTTGGAAGGAGAGAAAAAAAAAGGAAAGTTTAAAGTTGATGGCTTTTTCGGACTTGACCAGCTAAGTCTGGGTGTCCTTGCAGAAGTGAGGTTGGAGACGTGGGGTTTTATTGAGGTGCGTAATGTTTGTTTTTAAACTGCTGTTTCTGGAGGTGATTGTGGGTTGGTTGAAAGTGATGTGTTTGTATTTTCTTCATCTAGAATGTTCAAGTTTGTGTGAGTAGGGATTGGTTTATAGTATTCTAAAAAGGTGAAAATTTCATGTAATTTGTATATAGTGTATATTCCGTAAGGTAAAAAAATGCAAGTGATGATGGTTATCAAGGTAATGAGTAGGTAGGTTAGTAGGTTTTCGAATTTGTGTATGCTTGTTTCTTCTTCATCGTGAATTTGTGTGAGAGTGAGAAGTTCTATAGTGTATAAGGGGATTTATTTTTTATTTTCCCATTGGGCGAAGAGTTTTTCTAGGAACTTATTTGATGTTCTTGATAGATTAAGAAGATTTGGAGCGATTTTGTGAAGAGGTATGTGTGGATTAGGAATAAATGTTTCATTTTTAAGTGTTTTTGAAGTTGTTATAATTTTCGGCAGAATGAAGTTGTTGGTTTCAATGTTACATTTTGGTAGGATTTGTAAGATACCGGAATTCTCGATTTTTAATTGGATTGGTCGAGTATTGGGTCAGTGGAGTTCGATTTCAGTATGAAATAGTGTTGAATAGTGCCATCCGTAAAAGAAATTTAATGGGGTCCATTGTATATTTTCTGAGGTCTGTAGAATGAAAGGACATTGGTAGGGTATGTTCTCTAAAAGTAGGGTAATTTCACAGATTGGGTGAGTATTTTTGTTGAATGTTGGTAAAATTAAATTGCAGATTGTTCCTGATGAAATTTGTTGACAATTTTGTAGGAAATTTTCGTTGAACGTGAAATAAGTTTCGTTGTTATGGGATAGTGGTATATAGGGTTTCTCTAGTTTGAGAGAAATGGAGACTGTGTAGTTGGTATTAAATGTGAAGAAATTAAGGGATGGGTGTGGTTTAGAAATGCGATATGGAGAGTGGGATATAAGTGGTAGTGATAGAGAGGTTATTAACTTATTCTGATACAGAAAGGTATCAATTTTGTTGAAGATTTTTGATAGGTAGTTGGGAAAAATGTAAGTCTTTTCTTTCAATAAATTTATGGTAGGTTCGTCAGTAAGTTGCATTTTTGTAAGTGCAGCTTGAAATCTGTGAGTGTCTTTTTGTGATGTAATATCTTGGGTATTGTTTAGGATTGTTGAAATTTCTTTCATGAGGGTGTGTATGATTAGTCTTTGTGTGTTGACTTGTAGGATGACACTATATCGGGTTCTATCGGAATTACCATAGATTTCAAATACTTTTATTAAATCTGATCCGAATTTAAGGATTTCAATTGTGTCGAAATGGGATAGGAGGTGGAATTTTTCAGAGATTAAATTGATATTTTCAAGAGGTTTGATACAGATTCCTGAATTTTCTGGGAATGGATTTAGAATGAAGTGAGGTTCTGCTTGATTTGTGGGGACGAAAAGTATGATGATGGTGATGATGATGCTGTTGACTACGATTACATTCGTCTTAATCATGCTGCTGTCCCTTTTCCTAAAACAAACAATAAGTTGTTTCTTCTGTATGCAGTTTGGATCAAAGTTTGCCTAAAACATTGCAAGCAAGTTGTTAGTAATTGTAACTTTTTAGAAACGTTGTTGAAAAAAGGTTCGTAAGAGTTCTATGGTTTTACGGAGTTCAGGATCTTCCTGTAATAGGTAGATTGGATTTTTAGAAGAATTTGTATTGTTTCGTGTTACTAGGAGGATATGGAAATTTTTTTTTTTTTTTTAATTTGTTTCAATCTCAATATGTCATGTTAAGAAGTAAGCGTATAATTCTATTCTTCTTCGATGTATGGGATCCATTTGAGAAACGAAATCTGGAATATTGAAAGGATTATTTATTATCTTCTTGTTTCAATCGAGCGCGTTTGAGTCGATTTACATGAACTACCTTAGGCTTATTTTTAATCTCAATTTTGACGTTGCCTTTCCCAAGTATTTCTAATACTTTGTACGGGTCAAAATATTGATCACCAAGTTTTTTGGGTTTGGGTCCACTTAATAAGAATACTTCATTGTCAACTTTGAAATTTTGTGGGTTTATTTTCCTGTCATAATATTTCTTCGATGTTTCCTTAGCTTGTATTAGGTTATCTCTAGCGATTTTTCGAATTTCATGCAATCGAGATATTAATTTTGTTAAATAATCGTCGTAGGTTTCTAATTTTTCACTTGGTATTGGAGGTTCGCTTGATGGTAATCATGCTAATTTACCGAAAACTAATTCATACGGTGTACATCGTGTTCCTTCATGAGTGTTAGTATTATAAGAGAATGTTGCTAATTCAAGCCAATCATCCCATTCGGCGTTTTTGTCAACAAACTGTTTTATATATTCAGCTAGTACATGATGTGATCTCTCTAAAGATCCATTTGATTGTCGATGAAAAGCAGTTGTTTTAAATTGTCTAATTCTGAACCTTTTTGCTAGTCTTCTAAGAAGATTACTTAGAAAATTCTTTCCTTGATCTGTGAGTACTGATTTGGGGGAACCGAAAATACATATGAATTTTTTAACCAGCACATCTGCTATTGTGCTTGCAAGTGCATTGGGTAAAGCGATAGCTAATGAATATTTAGTAAAATTATCTTGGATCGTTAAAATGTATTCATTTCCTTTTTCAGTAACTGGTAGTGGACCAACAATGTCCATAGAAATCTTTTCAAAAGCTGTAATTTTTGTATATCAAGTTTCATATTAGGCCAATAGTAATTTTGTCGGATTCTATTATAAGTTTTAGTTACACCTTTACGTCCTCCTACAGCTGAAGAATGTGCTTCTTCTATTAATTGTGATCGTTGTTCTTTAGTTGCAAATTGAGTGATTCCATTGCATATTATAATTTTTATTGATGTGTTTGTAAAAACGTTAGTGAGTATAGTTACTATTTCTTTCTGTTGAATATTGTTTACTCGAGATGTTTTCGCTATGCTAATTGTTCGTAGTTTTAAATTTTGTGCTTTTGAATATAAAGAGTTGATTGTTAGTTTAATGTTATTTAATGTTTGAGATAAACTTTCTTTATTCTCGGATTCTATGGGTAAGGCAAAATGGTATTGTTGTCCGCGACGAAATTCTTTTGCATTTCCTATAGATAAATTTGTAAATTTTGGTAGTTCATTTCGTTTAAATAAACTTTTAGAACCGTTATCTTTAGGTTCTCCGTTGGTAGTGATGAAATAAGTATATTTGTCCTTCCTCATAGTGATTTGTTCTCGGCATTCTATTATATTGTGGGTTGTCGTAAATTTTTCAGCCGGCAGGTCAGTTTCCGCAGGGGGCGGTTCTGCTGGTGGTCGCCTTTTGATGTTTTCCGTAATCGGATTTTCTATTTCGGAATTTATTTTATTAGGGATGATTATTTCATCTAGTTCATTGAAGATTTCCTCATCTAAATCTTCGGAATTTTTATTTCTTTATTTCCCTGAAAATTTTTGCCGTCTTGGAAATTTTCGTCAAGAAGGTCTGAATCGTCTGAAAAGTAATCTTGTTCTGGATCATCGTCCAGTAAAATATTTTTGTTAAATTCTGGATCGGAGTCGATTAATTCTTCTTCCTTATTTGTATTCTTATTTTTCTTCTTACCTTTTGTTTTTTGATTATATTTCCTCCTTATTATTGATTTGTTTGTAATAATTTTCTTGTGTCTGCCTCTCTTCCTCTTATGCACTGTGGCTGGAAAGTCTGGGCTTCTATTTGTAGTTTTCTTGTTTGTAGAATTTTGATTTTCCTAGTCTTCAGAGGGTGTGTAATCTTTGTATAATATTTGTTTATTTTTGTCTTCGATTAGTTTCTTATTTTGACTTCTAGTTTTCATTGCATTGATTGGTGAATATTTTATTGGGGTATTTTTCTTCCCAAATTTTGAATTTGTGGCTTCCGAAGGTTCGGTTTTACGATCTGCATTTATTTCTTCACTTGAGGGTAAATCTTCCTCGAAGCTTGAAGTTTGATTGGTGGCTTTTATAATTTTGGGTTCACCATTATTTTGGATTATTTCATTTGAGAGATTTATTTGATCATTGGTATGTTTTTCAATTGGATTTTGTGATAAGGCATCGGCTTTTACATTGATTTTACCGGCCTTGTGGACAATATCGAATTCATATTGTGCTAATTTTAATCGCCAGCGTGTTACTCGTGAACACGGGTATTTAGTATTTTGGAACCATATTAATGGTTTGTGGTCTGTCACCAGGGTAAATTTTCTTCCGTATAAATAATGTCGGAAATGTACTGAGTCAACAATTGCTAATGCTTCTTTTTCATATGTGTCGTATTTTTTCTCGCAATCGTTTAGAGTGCGAGTAGTATGAGCTATTGGCTTATCTTGCCCTATCTTACCTTGTGAGAGTATTCCGCCGATTGCGTATCCAGAGGCATCTGTAGTAAGTATGAAGGATTTAGTGAAATCAGGGCGTTGTAGAAGTGGTTCTTCACATAATTTTTGTGTTAGTGTTTCAAATGCTAACTGTTGGTTGTCACTCCAGACAAAGGGGGTGTCTTTCTTTAATAAACGGGTTAAGGGTGATGCAATTTTAGAGAATCCTTCGATGAATCTCCTATAATAACCTGCGAGTCCTAAAAATTGCTTTATGTTTTTCTCATTTTTGGGGATTGGAAATTCGCTGACTGCCCTTATTTTCTTTGGGTCTGGTCGAACACCGTGGCTATCTATTATATGTCCTAAATAAGCGACTTCGTGTTTTAGAAATTCACACTTGTCGGGCTGTAAATGTAAATTGGCATTTCGTAAACGTTTCATAACTTCCTCGAATTTTCTTCCGTGTTCTTCTAGAGTGTCTGCATAGATAACAATGTCGTCTAGGTAAACGAAGAGTTCAGTGCCCTCTAATCCTGTTAATACTAAATCCATTAATCGTTGGAAGGTCGCGGGTGCATTTTTTAGTCCGAAGGGCATTCTATTAAATTCATAATGTCCATATGGGGTTGAGAACGCTGTTTTGTGCAAGTGTTCTGGATCCATTGGAATATGGTGAAAACCTGTCGCCAAATCAAAAACGGAAAAATATTGTGCGTTTCCTAATTGATCGAGTATTTCATGTATATTAGGGTAAGGGTATGAATCTCCAATTGTTTTTTCATTTAATTTCCTAAAGTCTAGTACCATTCGCCATTTTAGTTGACCGTGAGAGTCAAGTTTGTTCTTTACTAAAAATCATGGAGAATACACATAAGGAGACCAAACTAGTGCATTCAAAAACACGCACTTTTCTGTTGCCAGAAGTTCACACACACACATGTACAAAGTCACACGTACATATAGTACAGAACTTACCGAGTGAGGCGTGTTCATTCGCACTTTAAAAAAAATATGGCTGCCGTTGTAAACATTAACAGTTGACATTACACACGTATAACCGCAAGAGGAAACTTGTCACACCCAGAATATTTATGAACACAGTCCAATATATTCTTAATTGTAAATATATTACTTACCTCATCCATAGTAGTTTAAAAATCGCAGTTTGAAGTGGCCTGTCAAAACAAAAACATTAATGGCAGCCATATTTTTTTAAAGTGCGAATGGCACGCTGCACTCGGGAAGTTCTGT
>CAJFCO010018168.1:0-11154 GCA_904066015.1 Synergus gifuensis
TAGTTTCCACCAAGGTAAACCAACTGGAGTAACTTTAACTTAACCGCTCCCTCAAATGTATCCTCATTCTTCACAGTAGGCATCCACAAAGATCTTCATTAGCTGATAAATTATTAATAGATTCATATTATTGTCTTAAATCGACTAAAGTTTGTTTTAAAAAATAATTTCGTAAAAATATGTAATGCAAATTGATTCTGATCATAGCTTCAATTTAAATTACCATAGGGGTAATATTGAGAATTTAGAAAGAGTTTCACATTTATAATGTTACAGTGGTCAAAGAAATTAGCATATCTTTTCGAGTTCGTTCGAAATTCTAGTATAAGATATCGTTATTTTTCTAATTGCGCTAAAGTTTTCACTTGACAGACATATTTCTGAGTTGCAGGAATTAAAGGATATTCTAAACAATACTTTAACAATACTTTAACAATACTTTAACAATACTTCAATAATACTTTAACATTACTTTAACATTACTTTAAAATACTTTAACATTTCTTTAACTATACCTCCTCCTCCTCCTCCTCCTCCTCCTCAAAGTAACATTACTTTAACAATACTTTAACATTACTTTAACATTACTTTAACATTACTTTAACTATACTTTAACATTACTTTAACAATACTTTAACATTACTTTAACTATACTTTAATATTACTTTAACATTTATTTAATAATACTTTAACATTACTTTAATAATACTTTAACATTACTTTAACATTACTTTAACAATACTTTAACAATAACTTAACAATACTGTAACATTACTTTAATATTACTTTAATAATACTTTAACATTACTTTAACATTACTTTAACTATACTTTAACATTACTTTAACAATACTTTAACAATACTTTAACATTACTTTAATAATACTTTAACATTACTTTAACATTACTTTAACATTACTTTAACAATACTTTAACATTACTTTAACTATACTTTAACATTACATTAACAATACTTTAACAATACTTTAACATTACTTTAATAATACTTTAACATTACATTAACATTAATTTAACATTACTTTAACTGTACTTTAACATTACTTTAACTATACTTTAACATTACTTTAACCATACTTTAACATTACTTTAACAATACTTTAACATTACTTTAATAATACTTTAACATTACTTTAACAATAAGTTAACAATACTTTAACATTACTTTAACTATACTTTAAAATTACTTTAACTATACTTTAACATTCCTTTAACAATACTTTAACAATACTTTAACATTTGGAATTAAACGTATTTTTTAAGTATACATCGCTTTCCTCTTATTCATCTAATGGAGATAGGAAAGTGTGAATGAATCCAGTACGAGAATTGTAATACGATATTGTGCAGGAGACTTTAAAGATTTAAGTTTTGAAAAACTTAAAATATTCTCTTAAAATGAAAAGGAAAAAAGTTGATTGATGAGAAACAGAATTTTTTCTTAATAATTGGATTTTTATTGAAAAATCTATTATAGAAAATTACATCTTATTCTTTTACATTACACTATTCTATTTTCTTATCGTTGACAATGTATTTAGATAGCCAATTTTCTAATAATATAACATTTTGAAGCGCACAATTATAATTCTTTACTGCCGTATGACGTAGACATTTAACACTGCTGGACTTCTAACTGAACACATGTATCGAAAGACAATCTAAATCATCCATACCAACAATTTTCACTGGTATTTCCATTACACTTTTTAACCAATCTGTCTTCTCTAATCTTTTTACAAAAATATTGCTATTACCAGTCACAATAAAGTTAATATATATTATGAAATTGTTATCTTATTCAAAGTTATTCAATAATACCATTATCTCGCAGTTCATTAATAATCGAAATAACTACATGTACAACAGTTCTACTTCCAGCAAATTGGGCTTGTAGAAGTAACCGTAAACGGTCTACAAGAACATTTGGATCATACACTGAATGTTGAGCTTCATTTGCTTTTTTTATTTCTGTTCCAAAATTGGAGAAAATTTTAATGTTAACATCTTCATCTTCACCTTCGTCATAATCTTCATTATCATCATCTTCATCATCTTCATCATTATCTTCATTATCATTATCATCATTATCATTATTATCATCTTCATCATCATCTTCATTATCGTCATCATCATCATTTGCATCTTGATTGTAGACACTTGTAAAAGGAATGTTTTTCATTTCATCAACCTTTTGTTTCTTCGCAAATGATTTCATTTTATATTTAACATTTTATATTTCCTAGATTATTCAATGAATTAGTTGAATTTTTTAATATTTCATCATCTCTCTTTCGCTTGAAACTACTATGTTTCAGCTGAACTCCCATTGGGTTTGCACCTTCCGACAACTGTATAGGAAGAATTTGTTGCAAGTCTTTCAGACTGAACGTGAGATTCTTTGCTTTACATGAGTATTTCTCATGTCTTTTCAAATTATCGAGTCGTGAATAAGTTCTCAAACAATTTTGACAAATAGTATTCATGTTGATACTATCAGAGTGAATGAATGCTTATTCATGAAATTCGAATTTATATACAGGATACTCCTCCTCCTCCTCCTCCTCAAACAAACATTACTTTAACAATACTTTAACTGAGGAGGAGGAGGAGGAGGAGGTATAGTTAAAGAAATGTTAAAGTACTGTTAAAGTATTGTTAAAGTATTATTAAAGTATTGTTAAAAATGGATGCAAAGAAAGTGACAGTAGTCACAGAGTTGCATAAACCAGCAAGAAAAAATTATCCACGTCGTCGTGTGATAATGCGTGGTATAGATGACACCTGGAAAGCTGATTTAGTTGAAATGATTCCATATTCTCGAAGGAATAAGGGTTTCAAATACTTGCTTACAGTGATTGATATATTTTCAAAGTATGCCTGGGCTGTTCCTACCAAGAGTAAAAGTGGAGATCTGATCAAGGCAAAGAATTTTACAACACACAACTTAAGACGCTGATGCAGCAGTATAACATAAAATTATACTCAACTTATAGTAATCTAAAAGCGTCAATTGTTGAACGATTCAATCGCAGACTCAATAATTTAATGTGGCCGCAATTCAGTTTGCAAGGTGATTATAAATGGATAGACATCTTTCCCGCCCTCGCTTCCAAATACAACAATAAAAAACATCGAACTATTGGAATGAAACCAGTAGATGTTGGGCATCAAGATGAAGAGGAACTTTTGCAACGTTTCTTCAAACAAAGAAAAATTCCTTCAAGAAAAACAAAGTTCCAAGTTGGTGACAAAGTTCGAATCAGCAAGTATAAGACGGTCTTTGAGAAAGGATATACACCAAATTGGACAACCGAAATATTTACTGTTGACAAAGTGATACCTACCAAACCAGTGACATACAAGCTGAAAGACTATCAGGATCAACCGGTAGCTGGAGGATTTTATCAACAGGAACTTTTAAAAATTAAATATCAAGACATTTATCTTGTAGAGAAAGTCCTGAAGAGACGTGGAAATAAAATTTATGTCAAATGGCTAGGTTTTGATAGTTCACACAATAGTTGGATAGAAAACTCAGATCTTTAATTAAGTTAAGGTTAAAGTAATGTTAAAGTATAGTTAAAGTATTTTTAATATATAGTTAAAGTATAGTTAAGTTAACGTTAAAGTAATGTTAAAGTATTGTTAAAGTATAGTTAAAGTATAGTTAAGTTAACGTTAAAGTAATGTTAAAGTATAGTTAAAGTATAGTTAAGTTAACATTAAAGTAATGTTAAAGTATAGTTAAACTAATGTTAAAATTTAAATAATATGAGAGGTTGTATTAAATAAAAAACAAATGATACTTCAAATCAATCTCATTTTATTTTATAATATTTATAAATTTCCTACAATATATTTAAAAACTAGTATTTACAATATTTATACACTCCCTACAATAATATATACATCGACTTAAAACTACTATTTACAAATCAACATTGTCATCATAATTTCTAATTTGATAATGACCCCACGCCAGGGTATCTGTACTTCCTGGCAATAAGTATCACTTGTCATCGAATGGCCTTAAGGCAACCTTTAACTGTTTAACAGTTTCAACTTTGTGAAGTCGATATCTAATAGTATACTGTGTTTTCCTCTGAATGGAAATATTTCGCAAACATTCAGTATAATCGTTAAATGTTATATTTTTCTTCATCATACCTGCTTAAACACCTTTTTCTTTCTTAATAAAATCTTGGCCATTAACGCGAACACTGTACATTTTGCTTCTCATACCAACAAACTCAGTTATTATCTGTCCACTGCATTCATCTATCATCAAGCCTAAAATCTTTTTGTTAGCTTGCGGCATTCCATATACATTATTCAAAGGAAAATCTGAGGTGTCAAATTTGTGGATATCTTCTTTCATATCCTCGTAAATATTATTACATTTGACATCGTAGATGAGACTGTCAGTGTCGGTATATAATAGTTTACAGTTCTTACCATATTTCTTAATCATATAATCATAGTGAAAATCATACATCAAGCTTTTGGAAACATCCAGCACACAAAGTCCTACATAAATTGGTTTTTTCATTAAAACCTCAGTCTTCCTAAGTTCCACAGCCACCAAGTTTTCGTCAAAAATTGCCCGGGTGTGGAAACTACGTCTTAATATGAGAGCTTCTGCACCGTACCTACCATCCCACTTTGTAACGAGTTTAACATCTACGTGTTTGCGTACATTTTCCATTGTTTTACCGTACACCGCATTGTTCATAAGTTCGAATAAGTTTTTTTCAAATTCATTCTTAGCATTTCACCTTTTTGTTGTATTTGAATCAATATAGGGTTTTAGCCATTTAGATTGATTGAACTGTAATACTCGATGAAGGGTAATACTCGTAGGAGGGTAGTTAACAGTTTCTCCTGTTTTGTCCCTGGTGGTTTCGAATGTTCAGGGCAGAATGGTAAATTACTATGAATGTCATGCAGTTCTTCTGAATAATTTAAGTCCACTTCTAAAATATATTCTACCACTGCATCATCTGCAATATTAAAATTGAAATTATTGTCTACCTTAGGCACCCATTCTAAATCACCAAATGGTAGCGCTTGAACCATACCCCAACCGTAAAGGTTATTTCCATCCAAGTATATTAGATAACTTGTCTCCTCATTTTCATTGTAATCTTGCATGTATGAGTTGTTTGCTTTGGCATAGCGACTAGAGTATTGACTCACACCACCTCTAATGCCTTGCTCAACAAACATGAGTTTATCAATGTCAGTGAGGAGTTCTAGCTTTATTCTAGTATACTTCAACATCGCATCCCAAGTCAAACCAGGAGTTGTGTAATAATGTGCTGGATCCAGACCATAAGCTACTAGACACTGACTTCTAAAATTTTCAAAGATATTCGCAAGCAGCATTATGTCTGTTTTCATGTATAAGAACACGTAATCGCCAAGATTTTGAAAATTGAATTCCAACCATACTCGTTGCGCATGCTCATAATCTTCACTGGAAACCGTAGAATCATTCAAAGTACTGTAAAATTTCTCTATCGATGGTAACTGTGTCTCTTTAAGTTTTTCTTTAGAGTCAAAATACTCATAAGGAAAAACACCTTTACGCGTCAACAATTGGATTTTTGCTTCAGACAAATCAGAGCAAACAGATTTTAGTACTTTGTACTCATCTAGGTATGATGCTAATTTTTCTAATGATGAAGCCATAAACTTGAACGAATCAATAAATCTAAATTTAACCGCACTATCCTTTACATGTTTTGTAAATGAGATATACTTCTCTTTACTTAAGAGTAGGAGTTGGATATGACCTTGGAATTGAGTGGAAATTGCATGAATAATAAAATGTGCATCATAACCACTTAGATTATGGAAGACAACGGGTATCGTTCGACAATCTTGATAATTCAAGTTACATTTCTCATGAGCAGGTCCGCGATATTTCCCCGTTAGATGACAATGATCTCGCACTTTATTGTCTTCAGGTGCTATTGCCAGTTCGAAAATGTGACAAGTTGTACTATCTCTAAAGGCTACCTTTTGCTGAGGAGTCAAAACTTCCATCGGTAGAGGATTTTTTAATATATTATTAACTTTTTCGGCTAATTGTCGCAACTCTTCAGCAACCCACTTGGGAGGATCGATTTCCTCTTCAGGACATGCTTTATACTCGGAAAGAGAATCATCATAACTACATTTAACATAATAGCCTATACTAAGTATCTTATTATTTTGAAATACTTCAGTGTTACTGTTCCTTACATCTGCAGATTCTTCTGCAGGAATCAGCAAGCACACACTATCAGTATAGACTACAAACGGTACCTTTTCCTAATTTTAAAAATTCTTAAATTCAACAAAGTTTTGTTCAGGTGCCGGTAATTTGATTCTACAATGATTCATCTTTTTACAAGTTTCTTCATGATTGGAAAATTTTTCTTGTTTTGAAAAGTAATGGAGACATCGATCACAGATGTATATTTCTTATGCTGATATTTCGATAATTGTTCATAAACTAACCTAGACAAGTCCTTAATCCACACATAGTGGAAATTTACAAAATCAATGTTTTTATCATCGAAGTCATATACATCATCGTTGAGATTTTCGTCGGCACACAGTGCTTGTACATGTAAAATATTAACATGTCGATCTCGCTTTTGTGACGTAAGATGAATAGGTACAACAGTATAATTAGATGATCGTCTGATAAGACCATACACATTGACTGAGATGTCATTTTGGTTTTCAAACTTTGGAATATTTTTCAAGGTTACTGGAAACTCTATACCATTAAAGTCTAATTCGTTTTCATACGGCTTATAATTAACAAGACGGTGGGCATTCACCATAGCAGGAAGTAAAGCTGACAAGACTGCCCATTTAAAACACTCATTATCATTGTTCTGTACATTCACACATGCTTGTTTTCTTTTTATTTTTAATGGTAGATCGATATAGAAACTCGCTCGCATAGGATTATACTTATTTACATTGATTTCTAATTTTATGATTGCATGTAATGTCCAATCGGAATTTATTTCTTGAAATTCTTCAACTTTACGAAGGATTGGTTGTTTTACATTTACATCGAACCAATCGTCTAATACAGTGGTATGGGAAATTTCATTAGTTTTACTCATGAATGTTTTAAGCTCAATTTTTACTAGTTTATTCACTACTTTTCTATATTTCGCACCAAGCACACCATATACTTTTATTGACCCATACTTATTCAATATGCCTCGGATACATTGTTCAAATACAATTAAAGTATCATCGAGGAATGGACTTATATCTATATGTACAAGATTTAGGATAACACCTGTTCGAAGCCTACAATCAAACGCTGTCTCACAATCAGCCCAGCGAACACGATCATTTATATCATTATTATCACGATCAGACATTTGCATTCTACCACCTCGTTTCAAATGTACTACGAATAAAGCATGGAGATGCATAATTTGTTGAATAATATTGATACACCTTTTCTTTTCAGATGCCCAATACAACTGTCTTAATACACTGTTTAGTGTGATTAGATTAACATTACACTAATTTACCTATCTGTGAATAAAATCAATTTTCACACTTTCCTCCTGAAAGTCTGGCAGAACAGACAAAGCCTCTTCAATCACTGGAATGAGCACTTCACATTCATCAAGAATATCTTTATTCTGATTACGATTCAGTGGCCGCCCATCGTTGTTGTCCTGCTTCGCAGAAATTTTGCGTTTTGCAGACATGATGACTGATGGAATTCTCTCTGCTCTCAGGATACTCTGCTGCTGCTGCTGCTGCTGCTGCTGCTCAGACAAAGTGTGAAACTTGGAATGATTTTCGAGCCTGATGCACCGACTTATATCCCCAAATTCCCCCACTCTTC
This sequence comes from Synergus gifuensis, assembly GCA_904066015.1. Classification (NCBI taxonomy): domain Eukaryota; kingdom Metazoa; phylum Arthropoda; class Insecta; order Hymenoptera; family Cynipidae; genus Synergus; species Synergus gifuensis. The sequence continues at coordinate 7,894 of CAJFCO010018168.1, forward strand.
CTCTATTTTCCAATCTTCATTTTTCTCCCCATTACAACAGAATGCGCGTTGGTTTATAAAAATTGGAGACAGATTTTTAAAAATAAATACTTAAAGTTAAGTTGGCTTACAAGAATTGGAGACAGACTTTTAAAAATAATTACTTGAAGGTAAGGATTATTATAATAATAAAAGTAATGATAAAATTTTTAGTTTTAAATGCGGAAATAACAGTGGTGGCAGCGATTATATCGGTTACAATGGCGATGATGTCAATCTCGACTTTGTCGGCGACGGTGTGAATAACTGCTACTGCTGCTGCTGCTGCTGCTACACCGCTGTCTGTCTATCTACCGTTTCTTGCCGTCTTATATATCCACAGTCCCCACTATTGGCCCCACTTCGCAGGCTGCGCACACGTAGAAAACTGTGTAGAAATTCTAATGCATAATAGGTGAACTACAAAGCCACTCGGCCAATAAGGTGGGTTATTGACACACTAAACGAGCTTTAATCTATTGTATAAATCTGAACTACCGACTTAAAGCATACCTTTGGTAGGAATATGCATTACCGACTAGGGATTATATCGGCCAGGGGTAATTTAGCATGGAGCAGAACAATCTGCATTACCGACTTAAGGAATACCTTTAGTAGGAATCTGCATTACCGACTGGGGATTGTACCGGATGGGGGTAATTTAGCATGGAACACAACCTTGCTCGACGGATAAGTGTTCCCGTACCGCTATAGTACTACTACTAATGAGCACAAAAGTTGATACAACTTCACAGCTAGTTTTATATTTTTAAATAAAATTTCTCTAAAATATATTACATTTCTTTTATTTTATAGTAATAAATAGTTACGTAGCTTTTATTTATAAAATTCCAAAAGAAACTGTAGAACATGCAGGCGATATGCGTCGCATTTTATGACTGTCACAGTATGTGCAAGCGATATGCAACTCAATTGATGACACATATGTTATGTCTCATGAGGTGAGGGCACATTCTGCGGATCAATCGGCATTTATGCGTGCAGATACGCCATCATTGTGCAAGCATTATGTTATCTGGGTATTGTGGCGAGATGAGACATGCTATGAACAAAACCTTTTTTAAGATATAACTAAGTCTTATTACTAAGAGGAACGGGTTTATAAATATTTAAGAGTGAAACTTCAATTAATAATCAGTTCAATACAATTCTTTTATTCAGTTTAACTCAAAATACATAGAAACTGTAATCTCCTAACCTAACATCCTTAAACTCTAAAAGTCTTGTTTCACTCTTAAAGATTTATTAAACTTTTTTTTAAGGTCGAACACAATAATTTTGTTTTCTCCTATTAGGTATAGTAAAAAAAACATGAAGTTTAATTAATAATGATTAATTAAAAGTTAATTATTACATATTTTAATTATTATTTATTAATTATTAATTAATTATTAATTATTAAAAATTATTAATGAAAAAACTATCAACATTTCATTTAAACAGCACTTGAAATTTTTTGACCGGCTCCATAAGCAGGTTAGTACGCTCAGTGTCAAGCAGGACAGGTGCGTCTCATTTCGCCCCAAAGCCCGGCTCATCCCGCTCCAAATCACGATTTTAAACAAAACTTAAATAGGCAGGTGTTTATTAAATAAATTTGTATAAATGCATTAGTAAAATGAAGTTCGAAAAATAAACTTTATGAAAAACATTAGGTTGAAAATATTATCTCTTATTTTCCAAAATTTCTTTCCGTTTTAAAAGGGACGACTAAAAATTCCCGAAAAATAAAATTCGTGACACTGTAAAATTCCCGAATAAATAATTACCGAAAAATAAAATTCTCGACATTATAAAATTGTCCACAATATCAAATTCCCGACACTTTAAATTTCCTGACACTAGAAAACACGAAGTAGTATAAGGAGACATATCTAAGGCTGGGGGACCCGTCTTGGTTTGGTCGAAGTTTTCTAGAATAATTAGTCTACCCCAGCTGATCTCAGCGCCTCTACGGCCGTACTGTGCATTAATGATAAAAGTTCATCTGACGGAGTCAGAACAAACTTTAGTTCTCTCTAACTCTGTTAGATGAACTTCTATTATTAATACACAGTACGGCCGTAGAGGCGCTGAGATCAGCTATGGTAGACTAATTATTCCAAAAAACTCAGGACATCTCCAATGGCTTTGATATGTCTCCTTATACTACTTGCTAGAAAATTTCCGACAGTTTATAAAATTCCCGAAATTAAAAATTCCCGACACTGGAAAATTCCCGACGGAAAATTAACGATAATATAAAATTCCCAACTCTGAAAAATTCCCAAAAAAAATTATTTTAATAAATAAATAAATAAATAATTTCAATAATAATTTTTAAAAATTTGCCCGCTTCGCGGGCACATTCTCATCACGCGCTTCGCGCGCGGCTCGCTTCGCTCGCAAAAATGAGCGCGCCTACGGGACGCGGGGGATCGAATATAGTTCGATCGTCGCGATTCGCGCTTCGGGCGCTTGTGCCCTTCATGAAGCTTGCGCTTTAGAGGACGCTTGAAACTATATGTTTTTTTTTTTTAATTTAATTAAATTATATATTTTTTGTACATAATTTATATTTTTATATTTAATTTATTTTTTTATATTTTTAATTTATATTTTTGTATTTTTTAAAATTATTAAATTAAATTACAGCTTTGAATGCAAAAGTTAACTAATTTTCTTAAGGTTCTATCGATCTTAAGGAGCACATTCTCATCAGGGCACTCGCGCTTCGCGCTCGATATTTGATTTAAACCTCGCGCTCGGCTCTGTTCAAAATATTAATATTTTCACGATTAAAACGAAAACTGCTCATCCTATTGAAAAATGGCCAAAGGTGAACTTGTAGATATTTTTAAGGCCAATAATTATGTTTCTTATCATTTTTTCTGCATCTCGCGTTATTTGGCTCAAAATTTGAATTTTAGATTTTTTAAGGAAATTCAAAAAGTTGTTATGCCGATTCTATAGGGCGTTCAAAAAGAAACATTTTTTATCTTTAGACTTTTTTTCATAGCGTGCGTTGTTTGGCTTCTAATTTAAGTTTTCTTTCATTTTTTTGGATTTTCAAAATGTTATAAATCTTTCAATTTTTTTTTTATCCTAAAGCCATTAAAAAAAATCTGCCAGCTTCGCGGGCACATTCTCATCGCGCGCTTTGCGCGCGGCTCGCTTCGCTCGCAAAAATGAGCGCGCCTACGGCGCGCGGGGGGTCGAATATAGTTCGATCGTCGCGCTTCG
>CAJFCO010018168.1:26154-56340 GCA_904066015.1 Synergus gifuensis
CACTCAGCCAGATCTGCGCCAGTACCTCTTCCAACACCACGCCAGTGTTAGCCAGTGTTGGCCTGTACTGACACTGTACTACACCAATTGTACATTTCCACTTGGGAACTCGATCAGACTTGATAGTGACGGTTGAGTACCATGAAAGCGATTTGAAACTCGTCTTTTTTCACATTATTCTTGAGAACTAGTTTTCAAGAAAAATTTTTATTTTTTATTCCTAAGATTTTTTGACTCTTATTGCTTCTTTCTACAACTGAATTCGAGTTGAAATACAAAGGCTCAACTCTTTCTTATCAGGATTGATTGTTACTGCCTGGATGTGTTTATGTGGATGTTCTGATAAAAATCCATAGCCTGAAGTTTACAAAAAAAAATCCTGGCACAGAGTTCAATTTTTTCGAAAAATGAACATTTTCCTAAAAGAGAAACTCGAAGAATATATACAGAGTTTATATTTCTTATCAGGATTGATTGTTACTGCCTGGATGTGTTTATGTAGATGTTCTGATAAAAACCCATAGCCTGAAGTCTACAAAAAAAAAATTATCCTGGCACAGAGTTCAATTTTTTCGAAAAATGAACTTTTTCCTAAAAGTGAAAATCGAAGAATATTCACAGAGATTATATTTCTTATCAGGATTGATTGATACTGCCTGGATGTGTTTATGGGGATGTATTGATAAGATCCCATAGCCTGAAGTCTACTGAAAAAAATCATCCGTGCACAGAGTTCAATATTTTCGAAAAATGATCATTTACATAAATATGAAGACAAGAAAATTATTCACAGAGTCTTTGCATATTATCGGAAATGATTGGTAATGACTTACATTTATTCGAATAATGTTATTTTTTTCAAAAAATGAGATAGAAATTTATTTACAAAGTCTTTTCTGCTATCGAGAATTGATTTTTGATGCGTTGGTGGTTTGGATCGGGTGTTTGGGGTAAATTATATAGCCTAACGTTCCTCTGAAAAAGTCAACAACACAATAACTTTGCATTTTGTGGAAATAGTTTTTTTCCATAATTACAATTTTCGAAAATCTTTACCAAATCTTCTTTAGCTACATGTAAGTTTAAAAATTTTTGTTTATCTATTTATCAGTCATTATCTTCCATTTATCGTATTTTTCTTCGATTGTTTTCTTTTTATATGCTTTTTTATATAATATTTATTTATTATGTTTGTTAAATAATTTATTATAACTTATTAAGAATTATTAGTCAGTTCTACATATGTTTGGATGCTTTTTCTATTTTGAATATGGCGCCAGAAGTCCATTTAAATCGATTGAGTGATCGATCGAGACACCAGGCGGCGCTGATTGTATTGTTTCTGTTTACTTTCTGCCAGCGTTTGACAAGTTTCTTATATTAGTGTTTTATAAATATTTATCGCGAGTGTTTACGATTCTGGGGGACTTTCCGACGCCAATATGCATTTTATTTTCCTAGAGGAAAAAAAATTGCCACCCGATATCCTTTCTGTGCGCCAGCATTTGTAATCAATTTTTGAGGTGAGTTCTGTAGGTTTGATTACCCCCTACATGAGCCTTAAGGAAATTCAAAAAGTTGTTATGACAATCCTACAGGGCGTTCAAACAGAAATATTTTTCACCTCTTTACTTTTTTCATATCGTGCGTTATTTGACTTCAAACTTAAGTTTTGGTTCATTTTTTGAATTTTCAAAATATCATAAGTCTTACAATTTTTTTTCCATCGAAAAAAGTCATTTGGAAATGAATTTTTAGTACTACGAAGATCCGTGCATAGAATGTGTAAATTAAAAAAACGTGGTTTCAAAAATTTTCAAAATGATGTATGAGAATGTATGTTTTGAAATATATTATTATACAACAATAATATAATAATAATTTCTATCGACTTTGAATGACATTAAAATATGTAGAAGTGATATATCGCTCTTTATTCGACAATAAAATTAATTTGCAGTATTTAAATTAGCAAAGCAAATAGTTCAAAGCCATTTGTACCTACATAGCACAAAATTATTCAAATATTTTTCACATTACCTAATTTCAAGGTCGCTTAAATATTTTGATTGAAACATATTGTAAATACATTCTAATTAACGTATCACACATTATATTGTCAAGGAGTCACGAAATTTACCACGAAACTAAGAAAATAGCCAAAAGTCGCTTTTTTCGATTTTTTGAAACTCCAAATTCAATACTTTTTGTTGATAATTGAAATCTTAAGAAATTTTTTTTTAATGAAACTTTTGGGTGAATTTTTTTGACTTTCCAAACAAAGTTTTTTTTGCCATTAGAACTTCGCTCAAACAACTTTTTCTTCGATACGCCCTATTGTGAAACTAATACTGAAAAGTTAAATATTTCAAAAAGTTTAAAAGCTAAATGCTATAATATTTTTACGATATTGTCATATCTGTCTTTATATGTTATAAAAATACATGACCATTTGATGCTTCCGTCGTCTTATCGATTACGGGTATCAATGTGTAATTAAGTTGCGTCACCCGTGTGGAAATAGCCCGGTTTGACCCGGCCAGAAGAAGGTTTCTGGCTGGAAACCGACCGGGTCAAACCGGGAAAATATTTTGTTAGTAGCCCGGCCGATATTGGACCGGGTTCCCCACGGTATCCAGTCGGGCCAAACCGGGCCACCCTGATTTAGCCCGATTTAATATTTCTTAATTGCCCGGCAGGGATCGGACCGGGTACCCCCCGGGATCCTGTCTGGCCAAACCCGGGCCACCCTGAATTAGCCCGGTTTAATATTTCTTAATTACCCGGTCCGGATCTGACCGGGTTTCTACCGGGATCCGGTCGAGGCAAACCGGGCCCCACCTTATTTAACCCAATTTAAAATTTCTTAATTACCTGGCCTGTATCCGACTAGATTTCGGTCAGGATTTGGTCGGGACAAATCAGCCAAAAATTATTTAGCAATTATTTAGTATTATAACACAAAGATTTTGAAGATAGTAAATGTGAAGGCAATAAAAGTTTTGAATTTTGGAATTTCAAAATATGCACAGAAATCGCAAATTAAATGAACATTTTTATTACATTAGATTTGAAATAATAATATAAAGCTTCTAATATAAAAAGATTCTCTCGTGAATAATAATTTTTCAAATTTCAATTTTCGCGAATTGAAACATTTTTTGAAACATAATTTAACAAAATTGTAATTAAACAGTTTTTGTGATACAAATGGCTAATTAATAATACGAATATTTAAATAAAGTTTCATGGAAACTTTTTTTGTATAACAAATCAATTAAAAATTTGTTACGAACCAATAAGTACGATTCTTTAGAAAACAAGTCCGGGAAGAAAATTATAAAGAATCATTTAAGGCAAGTCGGAGAATAACAGAAAAGAAAAAGATTGAGTCAAATTTATTGAGTCGATCTTTTAAATTATTTATGCGGGATATCGTGATCACCTCTCCTCATCCGAGGATAAAAGCTGTCATCATATGGGAGAAATAAATAGAGAAAAACAATGTAATTTGTAAATAGAAATTATATTCTTAAACTCCCAAGGTTAAACCCCATTAATAGGAACAATCGATTGTATAATTTTGACAAGGTTTAAAATTAAGGATTAAACAATATAAAATAGAATTGGATTTGGTAAAAGAATTTGGAACGATACAGTTTCGTTTCGCTTACCTATCTCCTAGCATAGCTTATAATCTACCACTAGGGATGAAGGGGAGAAGGCAGAGCACTGATCCGTTTTATCCCTATTGGGCCGTACACGTTTTCTTTATTGGTGGCGTTATCACGAATGATAACTCTAGTCCATTCAGAATTATTCTCTCTCACTCACTCGAGAATAATTCATCTCCCATGCTTCGCTGAAATTCACTGGATTCACATAAAAATCATGTTAGTTGGCTTTTAACCAAAAGGAATGAGGGCAATTAAATCCCAACACCCTTTTCTAAATGTTTTTATATGAGTCCGGTGATTACCTTATAAATTCGGGATGCTTACTCGTTTTGAGATTCGAGTCCACATCCAGAATTCTTGCGGTCTTTGTTCGAATGATTTTTACGGGGGTCGTTTCGTGTGAGCGCACACGCCGAAATGTCCGAAGATAAAAACCCTAAGCTTTGAGTCCGAAAATTTATTTAAGAAAAGGGAGATATTGAATAATACCGTCGACGGAAAATAAAATATCCATTGGTCAACCAAGGTAGCCCTGCTGACAATCGAGCCACATTATGGCGATTTCGATTGTGAGTTTGGGATATCTTGTCCTCAAAATCGGGTTGAATTTAGGAGGTTTAACGTCCCTCGTTAGCTTCAACCCGACTATTTCAGCTCTTTAGACGTTCTTTTATTCGTTTTTCTTTAAGCGAATTTTACTCACGATTTGAGCTGGTTTGACTCGAAGAAGACTACACTATTCCTACTCAATCAATTAGAATGAGTTGTGGGGAAGTTTCGTGTGAGCGCACACACGTAAAGTTCCGCAACTTGAGTTTCCCTTGCTCGAATTCACTTCGAGTTCCTGTTTCGCGAAAAAACCAGAGTCTTTTAGGTACCGAAATGCGGATTTTACCGAACGATTTATAGAGACGGGCGCCGATTTTCCAAATTAAATTATAAAATGGGAGACTTCTTTACCCGTGTAAGAAGCTCGTCAGACTGCCCAGAGCAACTGAATTACTCTGTTTTTATGATGCCCGTCGTAAGTGTGCTATCGGTGGATTTGGTGGGAAATTTTTAGGTGTCAGGATTTTGTGTTTCGAAAAGGAACCAGGTTAAGAATTTCTGACCGAGTGCTCTTGTGTTGGAATTGTGACATTTGTGCCGAAATGCGAATTTTTCAATAGAGGGCAAGTGCCTGAAATCGGTCACTGTTTCATTTGATTCTGCAAACTTGCGAACGTTTGAATATTTCTGTTCGTCTTGCACAAGGACAGGAATTTGTCGACTTTTGATTGATGCAATGCAGAGAGAAATTTGTAACTGATATTTCGAGAGAATTTTAATTCTATTTTTCAACTCAATTTCAATTGAGTATTTATTAAATAGAATGCAATTAATTTATATTATATTATTTTAATAACTGAGTATTAATCAGCTGACTACAGAGCAGGTCAGAGTTCTGAAGGAGAGAATGCGGAAGGACGAATATGAGATGGGAAGGTCGGGTAAGAGAGGTGCAAGGCGGAGTGTCCGATAACGCGCCTTTGTACGGCCATCATGCATCTACGTTGGCTATTCGGTATAGGCGTCCGTCTCTAACAGTCGAATCGAGTGTTCATGACTCATAATACAATGCGAAACGCGAGCATTGAGATATAATTCTTTTCATTCATTCCATTCTTTCATTCCAAACTATTACACCAAATTATAAAATTTAAAGAATAAATTTTATCTGACTAATTACTTCGTAAATCCAGTTCATACTTCGAGGCTGGCTTAATGTTTCTTCACCGAGGTGTCGCGTTGACAGATCGGGTTACTGCTACCAGTGGTCTCAGTAAAATATTCTTAATGTATTTAATTTATAATTGAGGTCTTCACTTGCGAAATTTATCGATCTAATCTCGCAAGTGAATTTTTAAAAAATAATGATTTATAAAAAAAAAGAATATTTTTCCTATCTATAAACTGTTTAAAAAAAAAAAATAAAAATATATCCCTCGAAATTATATCTGACTTTTCAGGGATAAAGCTTTGCTGAGATTTTGTCGACGAAGTCAAGCGGGTTGAATAGCTCAGAAAGCGCCCGGTGCGTATATTAGATTTCTAGGATAGCTAGGGTTTAGGATTGTTAGGGTCGTCGAGGGTTCGAATCCCGAGCGAGTGCGATTTTCCGAAGCGTTTTTTCGTGCGATTATATGTATAAAAGAATTGGAAAGATGAATAAAAAGAAATCAATTATTTAAAAGGTTGAATTATATAATCAGTAATATCTACATATTTAGAGTAACTGAACGCAAGGCTTCCTTTGTGCGAGCACTTTTCTAAGAGATGATGAAGTTTGTGGTCTTCCAGAAACTGTTTATATAAACAATTTGATAAAGAGTAAAGTGTGGAAAGGAACCATGTTACCAGTTCTTTGGTCTTTAGTCTTATGAGTGCTCTCTGATCATAAGAATCTCTTAATAAAGTATCTTTATCCAAAGTAAAATATTATTTTAATTTAATATTCCTAGACTGTATTTTCTCCAAATACAAAAACGTGCCAAATAACATAGTGTGTCGTCTCGCTCATTTTCGGAAGAATGGAATTTATTGAAAATTCAATCGACTTTGGCAGTGATGGAAACGCCGAAATATTTCCCGATCTACCTTCGGAAATCGTGAAAGTTGCCAAAACCGCTGAATGTTTGTGTGATAATTATTTTAATTCCTTTGAAGTGGTTTTTTTTCCTTTCGGGGGGCTCCGCCCCTGAACTCCATTGGAGCTTAGCCTCAGACTCTCTGTAACACTCTAGGCATCTCAAGTCGAAATTTCGATTTGCGGTGTAATGAAAAATTGTATACGTTACTCTGGTCGAGGCAACGATTTCACTCGTTTGATATCTGTCCTCGCTTCGCTCGGGCAGCTAACTTCACACTCGTGAAATCGTTGCCTTTCGACCCTTGTCACGTAATATACTATTGTAAATTTTTCATTATATGGGCAAATCCACGAAACCTTTAACTTTTTTGTTACTCGGGTGTTTAAATATGATAAACGAGTTGGAACGGGATTTAAGGTCATGTACTTTTATACACTCGACGTTTCCAATAGTAAATAAATCCAAACCAAAGTCGTTCCCAATAGTAAAAAAATTCCTTTCCTCAAATTTCATATCAATTGCGCATGCGTCACATTAAGTGCACATGCGTATTGCGTGTATTGTGTTAAATATGAAATGTCAAATGCGTAATATGGTTAAATGGGTTTGAAATAATATCTTTGGTTTGAAGTTTAATGTGCGGATTATTTTATGAAGAAAAAGGACTTTAAAAAATGGATTTGGAAAATAAAGAAAACTATATTATAAGTAAATGAAATTTAATCGTAACTATCAGAATTTTACTAAATTTTCCTGTTTTTTTTAACGCCTGTTGATTGTGAGAGATTCTCTTTACTATTGGGAACAAAATGTGTTTATTATTGGGAACAAATTACTATTCGGAACATTACTATTGGGAACGTCGAGTGTATTTAAGTATATTTCTAGCTATTTCAATGATATTAAAGGATTAAAAAGAAATTTTTAAGCGTTTTGACGACTTTGAATTAAAAAATCATTGAAAAATAGCTTATTTTCAAGTGTAACTCTGAAACTTTTTTTTTGTTCTTTTGTTTCTCACTTTTTGAGGGTTTTATCGATCGATTTGGATTTTACACCAGATCTTCTGCTTTCCAAGACCGTTCGAGTAATCTTTGTCAATTATATGGGGAATTATTCCTCAAGTGTACCACCCTCAGAATTTGACTTTGTCTGATCGAACTCAAACTTGGGTAAAGTATAGTCCTACTAGTTATAACTTTAGAGGAAAAAGATTTTTTCGATTGGATAAAAATTGACCGAGATAGGGGAGGGAGAATTTTTCGAATTTTTTCTATTTTGTGCAGTTTCGTGCTATTTCGAAGGTGCTAAGCTCCTTTCCTATGGAATATATTATACAAAATTTTGTCCCACATGTTTTTGATAGCTTTTTTCCTGGTCTATCGAATGATTATAACCATTTTTTTTTAAATTTAAAATTTGACCAATTTTTTTCAAAAATAAAAATATTTTTGACTTTTTTAGAAAAACGGCATTTTTTTGTCTCAAAATAAAGTTTAAGTCTTTATCTTTCGATTCTGTAAAATTCAACTTGCCGTTTTTTGTTGTTTTTGAGAAATTAAATAAAGAGTATTGCGCGGAGCGAGAGGCCCAGCAGTTTCGAGCACCGTTTGCGCGGGGCTTTACTCTTTATTTAATTTCTCGAAAACAACAAAAAACGGCAAGTTGAATTTACAGCATCAAAAGATAAAGACTTAAGCTTTATTTGGGGACAAAAACAATGCCGTTTTTCTAAAAAAAGTCAAAAATATTTTGATTTTTGAAAAAAATCGGTCAAATTTTAAATTTTTTTAAAAACGGTTATAATTATTCGATAGACCAGGACAAAAGCTATCAAAAACATGTGGAACGAAATTTTGTATTATATATTCCATAGGAAAGGAGCTTAGTACCTTCGAAATAGCACGAAACTTCACAAAATAGAAAAAATTCGAAAAATTCCCCCTCCCCTATCTCGATCAATTTTCATCCAATCGAAAAAATCTTTTTTCTCTAAAGTTGTACCTAGTAGGACTATACTTTACCCAAGTTTGAGTTCGATTAGACAAAGTCAAATTCTGAGGGTGGTACACTTGAGTAATAATGCCCCATATGTGCCACGTACCGTCTTGCTACAACCAGCACTCAAATTTTTGTAACTTCATTTTTGATCATAAAATAATTTTTAACTTTTTTGCTTATATTTTTTTGAGGAAGCTGAAAATCAGAATTTGGTCTAGAGAGTTAGATAGCTCTGAGGAAAACTTAAAAAATTTGTATTTGACAAATTGATGTGCCATCAAGAATGAACGAGCTACACTTCAAAATATTTGAATGTATACCTGCGAAACTTTTTTCCAAAATGCGATTTTGCCGTTGGCACAACCACAATATTATTTTATACATGTCAGAACATACTGTAATTTATTAATCTCCATCGTAGTGATCTTCTGTCGAAATCCTCACCTTAAACTATGGGTATTTCGTACACAATGAAGGGTTAGTTATACAAGGTGTCAAAAAAGTTCCCGGAACGGTTGAAAATATCTTCAGGAAAGACATTTTTTATGGATGTGAAGGTCATTCTTGAAGTAATTTTTAACAAGTAATTCAATGGTGACCTTTATTTTGACCTTGAAGATAATCTTCAAAGTCAAATATTCAAGGTCAATTATTGTACCAGTGAATCTAAGATGTCCAGTATAAAATGTTGTGTAAGATGTCTATTGTGCCAATGAATCTAAGATAAATCATTTCTTTTTGCCAAAAACCCGAATTTTCAGTTTTTCCCGTACAAATTTTTGAGTGTTGAAAAGAAATGAGTAACATGAACATTTTTCTCATTTATAGCCTACCAGAAACATGCCTGAAAAGGTTTAATAAGTGTGCCTTAAAAAAAAATTTCACTTTTGAAAAAAATCAGCGTTTTCGTGAATTTTCCCATAGATAACATTGTCAAAAACAGACCGGTTTTCGACCGGGTTACCCCCTTTATATCCGGGATTCAACCGGGTAACCCGGCCGGAATTCAACCAGCGCAGCGTGACGAAACCGACCACGATCCGACCGGGTACCCTGGCCGGATTTCGATTACAAGCAGGGCAACACAGCCGGGATCTGTCCCGGTCACAATTTCTATACGGGCGCTACAAATCAATATCACATAAATTCTATGTACTTTATCAATTTTACTGAGAAATAACAGTGACAAAATAAAAAAATTAATGTCTTAAAAAACAATTATTAATTAAGAACATGGTTTATTCGTTTATTCGTTTATATTATGGATATACTTATAAAATAATCAATATTTATAAATTTTAACGCTTATATAACAAATAAAATTTCGTACGCTCATGAGATGGTGGTCCCACATTTTTTCCATGGTATACTCAACCATACAAAAATATAATATTAAATTATCTCAAGATAATTTCATTAAAAAATGCTTTTGCGTTAACAATAAATAAAATAGAGTAGAGTGGGGCGAAAAAGCCACGGGTGGAAAAAGCCATTTGATTATGATTTGATAACAATGATGCTCAGCAATTTCGCAATGTACTTTTTGAGATCGCCACTAGAAGGCGCACAAATGGAAATCTGAATGAATATATCAGCGAACTTCACAGATCCTGTGAAGGGTCGTTTTTAAAACACAACATTTTCTCAAAATAATTTTTCAAGTTTTATTTCCTTTTACCGCTTCAAATTTTGGTGAAAAAAATTTCTGGCGAGTATTTTCTGAATCAAAATAGTGTTCTAAACGAGAAATATGGGTTCATTTTCTTCGTAATCCACTTAATTTAGAATGTTTTAGCAATATCTCCGAAAATAGGTTATGGGGCGAAAAAGCCACCTTATCTTAGTTTTTCAATTCTTTCTTTAGCAAAATGGTGCGAGTGTACAAGCGGAAACGAGAAAAACAAAACGTTTAAAGAGTTTTTAAATCTGTAAATTCTTAGTATTAGCATTTACTTATTATTGAGCCAAAAGAAATATATGATTAATTTGATTACGACTATTCTTGGATAGTAAATATTATTTATTAAATGTAAGAATTTCTCCATTTTCAATAAATATATTCTGATATTATTCCGCCTCATGGAAAACATTATAATAATAATAAAGGTTTGTGTGTATCATGTAGCAACGATTTTGTTGCAATATTGAGTAAAATTATTTTGCAATGAATTAAATGTATAACAGAATAAAATTACTTTGCTTAATATTATAACAAAATCGCTGCTACACGATATATACACAAACCTTTATTATTATTCATAATGTTTTCCATACGGCGAAATAATATCTCTTGGTTGGTGATTATAATGGTCGCTAGGAATAAGTCATTATGTTAAACACAAATTATTTATTCACTCAAAACTGCATGCAAGTAAGTATAATATGAAGAATAATTTTTCACTTTAAAACAAACCTTAAAATACTTGGAGTCTTTTTAATTAAAATATTTTACGAACAATCGTCGTTTTAACATATATTAATAAATACTCCTCAAAAAGCATTGAAATACATGTATGTAATAATTTTAAATTAACAATAAATACATCGAGCCCTTGGAAATTTGGAAAATCTTTAGAAATTAAAACATTCCATGAATCCTGCTTTATTATTCAATACATACTACGTTGTATTTTCCATTAGCCATTAAAGAAATATGAAATGTGTAAAATGTAGGTAAATCTTTTTGCATTATGCAACCCCAGTTCTTTGTCTCTGTAACTTCAAAAGCATGAACATGATCGTTGAATCGAGTATCGCTTACTTTAGTGAATACAAAGTAAATTTTTTGATGTTTTACTACTACATATTCAATTTTACCAAATTTTGGGAATAAATCATCGCTGTCATATTTTATAATCATTTTTGGTTTATATACTGTGCCATTAACATTTGCCGAGGAAACTGTAAAACCATCAACAATATTTTCTATTAAAAAAAAAGATTTAAATTTATGATAATCATGTAATTGAGAGAAATCAGATTGAAGTTCTTTACCCCATTCTATACGAATCTGAAAAACTTTATTACTTAAAAATCTGTAATTTTGCATAAGTTGATGTTTTATAGCTAAGGTTTCAGCTGGATTTTTACGAGTAGTGATTTTTGCATAACTTTTTGGTTCTTGATGCTTTGCTTCAAAACGCATTGATGAAGTCAATTTAGGAGGACCTATTTTTACTATAAATCTTGCATAGTGTAAAAGAAAATAGTGCTTAGGTTTTAGATCTCCGTAAAGTTTAATATACAGGGAATGGTGTTCAAAGATTAAATTTTTCAGCAATAGTGTACAATTTCTATCAAATACTGACGCCATTAACAAGCATGTTATTTTTCTCATTATTAAATATAACTTCCACTGTTCATTGTTTTCAGGAACTAAGTCACCAATAACACTGGACAACAAAATATGACCTATGTCGGGTTGGGACGAGATATATCATTTCCATGGTAGTTTTCTGTGCTGAATCCAAATCTGACCTCCGTTTTTTTCGTTTATCTCAAATTTTTGAGTTTTTTTGAGTTAAAAATTTTTTCGAAAAATCACAAATCGTGTGATAAAAGGGTGAAAAAATTTTTTCACGAAAAGCGATACATGCTTTCGATGCGTTTTTTAACGCAGAATCCATTGGTGTTTTTGTTTTTGCGATACCTCATATAGTTTTTGAGATATTTTTAAAAAACCAAAAAAAAACACGAAAAAAAATGAATTTACAAAAATCCTTATATTTAAGTGAATAAATTTTATTTTTTAGTCTCTCAGGTCTCATTCTCTTCGTTTTTTGCTGCAGAAAAAATTTTAAAAAAGTTTACAGTTCCAGCTGTAACGGTTCGGAAGTTACATGACAGAGAACTTGTCTCTTTCTATAGAGTTCCCAATTTGACGGTTTACAAGTACTCGCGACGAATCATTGTACTTTTTCTAATATCTCATTGCAGTAATGTCTTTAATATTTGCAATAAGAATAATAATAATAATTAAAAAATTTTAAAAATATATTTATAAGCTGCTACTTATACTCCCTAGAAACTTTTTTCTTTTGCATGCTCGACGGTGATAAGCATTTGGTTCATCAGTCATGAGCCTCCAGCAGTAGTCTGCTACAGCGTTCACACTCCAGTTACCTTGGAATCTCTTTTAGATTTCAGCGATTTCTTGATGAAACCGTTCCCCGTGTTCATCACTGACTGCCCCTAAATTTTCTGGAAAGAAGTCCAAGTGCGAGTGAAGAATGTGAATCTTTAGTGACATGTTCACTTTCATTTCCTTGAAGTTCTGCAGCATAGTGTTTATCAGGTGTTTGTAGTTTCTGGATTTTGTGTTCCCCAAGAAATTTTGTATGACTGCTTTTACTGACAACCAAGTTTTCCTCTCAAGGTCCGTCAAGATTGTTTCAAAATCACAATCCAACATTAGTTGTCGGATTTGGAGTCCTTGAAAAACTCCTTCCTTGATTTTAGCTTCACTAAATTTAGGAAATTTTCTTTTCAAGAAACGATGACCTGCTCCATTTTTATCCATTGCTTTGATAAAGTTTTTTACGATGCCGAGCTTTACATGTAATGGTGGTAATAATATTTTTTGAGGATCAACCAATGGTTTTTGAGCAACGTTCATTTTTCCTGGTTCTAACGTCTTTCGGGCTGGCCAAACTTTAACATCATAATGTTGATCTCGTGCTCTGCTGTCCCAAGTGCATAGAAAGCAACAAAATTTTGTGTAGCCAGATTGCAATCCGAGGAGAATACCTATTACTTTGAAATCGCCACAGATAGACCACTCATATGATTTATAATTAATTTTTTCAAGTAACAATTGCATAACAGAATAGCACTCTTTCATATTGGTGGCATGAGCAATGGGTATTGATGGATATTCATTTCCATTATGCAAGAGAACAACTTTCAAACTGTGTTTATTTGCATCAATGAATAAACGCCAATTCTCTGGCTGGTGTTCTATTCTAGTTCAATAACAGGTACAAGGTAGCATATGTTGTGACTCCACAGAGGTCTAGAATCGAATGAAGATCAGATAGCGCGGAGAACGAATAGGGCGATATGAACAAGAGTAGTGTGATAATGGAGGGGAGTGAAGTGGAGGGGAGACGCGCATGCGCCATGAACACTTTTCTTCCACACAAAGCTCTGTAAATATGATAAATATTGCAAATATTAAAGACATTACTGCAATGAGATATTAGAAAAAGTACAATGATTCGTCTCGAGTACTTGTAAACCGTCAAATTGGGAACTCTATAGAAAGAGACAAGTTCTCTGTCATGTAACTTCCGAACCGTTACAGCTGGAACTGTAAACATTTTTAAAATTTTTTCTGCATCAAAAAACGAAGAGAATGAGAGCGGAGAGACTAAAAAATAAAATTTATTCACTTAGATATAAGGATTTTTGTAAATGCATTTTTTTTTGTGTTTTTTTTTGGTTTTTTAAAAATATCTCAAAAACTGTATGAGATATCGAAAAAACAAAAATACCAATGGATTCTGCGTTAAAAAACGCATCGAAAGCATGTATCGCTTTTCGTGAAAAAATTTTTTCACCCTTTTATCACACGATTTGTGATTTTTCGAAAAAATTTTTAACTCAAAAAAACTCAAAAATTTGAGATAAACGAAAAAAACGGAGGTCAGATTTGGATTCAGCACAGAAAACTACCATGGAAATGATATACCTCGTCCCAACCCGACATAGGTCATATTTTGTTGTCCAGTGTAATCGAACCAAGATATTGATTAAATAGAATAATTTCAGATGCTGAGTATATAATATTTTCTTTTTTAATATAATCTTCTTTCAGTGGAGGAGGTTTGTTTTCAGAATTTGTCGAGCCAAAATCAAAATAACGCATTCTTTCGTTGAAGATGTGAAGAGTAAATTGTTTGTCTTTATAAATTAAAGAATTCATTATTTTACCCAAATTGTATCGCAGTACCCCTTCAGGAATAACGTGCATTACATCTAGAAATATATTTTTATTACGTGGTAATTTGGAATTGCATTAAAGACGCATTCCTCTTCAATACCGTAAGTCTTATTCAATACGTGTTCGGAATAATTTTCCACTGTTCGCAAATAACTTTCATCTTCTTTGCATTGAGTTTTCATTATACTTTTATCGGCAAGACAAATTCTGCAGCAATAAGTTGCATTAAAGCTTTTTGGAAATCCAAGAATAGAATTGAGACCTAAATTATCTCCAGAAATAACTAACAAAACAAAGTTAACTTTACCTTTGTAGTTTTTGGTATTGATTATTATTCCTTCTGTTTCTAAATCTTTAATTTGTTCTATAATTCTGTGAAATATTCTTTTGTTCCCAACAAGTGCATGATCTTTTGTTCTATGAAATTGTCCAAGAAAAATATTTTCTAATAAACTGGCATATTCTGGTGGAAGGCAGAGAACGGAGCCATAAACAGCACCCATTTTATTTACACATCTATGCGAACCTAAAGGATTATTTATCTCCAAATCATCAAAAAAACCTCCGAATGGGAATACTGCATTTGAATACTTTTTTTCAATTTCTTGCCAAATCTCTCCTTGTATAACAGACTCCATTAAAATACTATGTTTAACTTTATCTATGTAAGCTAATATTGAATCAAAGACATTTGGTAGTTCAAAAAATTTTGTTAAGACTTGCTTCAAAGAAATAATGGCTGTTTTCTTTTCTACTTCATCCATATCCCTGCTCTTATTTTGAACTTTTTTTGATTCTAATGTTACACTACTGGGAAAAGTGTTGGGTGGTATGTAAGTTCCCAACTTTGTAAAATATTCTAAGGATTTATGTTCTGTTTCATGGTCCACAAAAGCATTTTCAAGAATTTAAAACATTTTGTTTGTTTCACTTAACGACTCAGAATCATTAACGTTAATAATTTGACTTTGCAAGGATTTAATTTTATTTAAAAGAGTTTGAGCATCACTTGCTATTTCTTGGAAAAGATTTCGTGGTACTGAAGGAATTGCATGTAGCTTTGCAATGAAAGATTCAGAGGTAAAAGAAACATCACTTGCATATTTCAAAGGAGTATTAAGTGGCGTCGCACTTTCTTGATTTGTAACAGATTATGAAGCGTCTATCGTCATGAATGTATCAGTTTTTACCGATTTTTGCAAATAATTTTGTGATACTTTTGAACATTGTGATATCGAATTAATATTTAACTGATTCATGTTTTAAGTAGAAATCTGTTTATGGTCGCGCTTTATGTGTCTCAAAAAACCATAAAAGTTTGTGCAAGTCCTAACACATGCATTTTGTTTACATTGTACGGGTTGGTTTATTTGAACAGAATGTTTTAATTTCCAATGACCTAAAAGAACTCTATCCGTATTACACTTAGAATCACAAAGAGGACATAAGTACATGATGTACTTAAAAATAACGTTTCTTGCTAGTTATTGAAAATTAACTGTTTCGGCAGGTTTGAAGGATTTCTAAAATGTACGATTTCTTAATATCGTATGGAGTTTCAAAGTTATAAATTGCACGCTAAATTAAATAACAAATGTGATCGCTCTCGGGAGGATAACTAGCATTTAAAACGTGAAATGATTTAAAACAGACGTCAATAGATTGAAGCGCTGAGTCAAGTTTGTAGATAATTTTGTCAATTCAAACGAGAAAAGATGTTGCTTCTTCGACAGTTGGTCCTATGGCGATAATGAAAGGCTGTAATGTAAGACCTTTCTTCAACATAGCCTTTACTCTATCCTCTCGTAGCTTCGTGACATCACCCACAACCTAAAATTAAATGTAACTAATAAAAATTATTTTTAGTATTCTTATTTGATACAATTTTTTTATTCCTTCAATTTTTTTAATTTCTTAAAAAAAGGCTGTATTAAATTCGAACAGAAAAAGTTTAACTTTTGGTTAATAGTTTTATTAAGGACGTTGGACCCAAGTGTTAAGTCCAAAGTTCCATTCTCCATTTTACTCAACGAAACTTATGGATAAATATTTTTTCGCTCTGTAGCGCTAAACTTTTTTCAAATATAAGACTGCGTACAGAGCGAAAAATTATTTAACTTCGATACACTTTGCATGAAACGAAGAATTCAAAATCTGACTTGAAAATTGAGGGTCCGGATTCTACAGCCACGCATAAAATCAAAATTCGCCTGGCCAGGCGAGTTTTATGCGTGGTTATAGAATCCGGACCTTCAATTCAATATTTTCATTTTACTGAAAAAATATTTGAATTAGATATTTTCTCGTTCTGTATGCATATTTATAGTTAAAAATTGATTAATTCTACCGAGCGAAAAAATTCCAATTTTATTATTTATTAAGTAAAATGAAGAAATCGAAAAAATTTTTTTATTTATAAACTTTCAAACTCAATATATTTAAAATGAAATATTTTAATCTCTTCTTCCGGGTGTTATTTTCAAGAATAAAATCCTCTGAGTTAATTAATATTTCCTTTTTAAATCTATTTTTAAATCGTCTGAACCCACTTAAAATACCTTCGCGTGTATTGATAACCTACATCATATTTTAAAATATTTAATATTCTCTTTAAATATATTATGATTTCGTAAATTCAGTAAAATCCCTCAAATTTATTAAAATTACTAGGAACCCCAAAAAATTCTTTAAAATTCCACCTTTCTTAAACATAATAGAAAATACCGAGAAATTCCATGAAATAAAAACATACCACAGCGTTTAAAAGCAAACTCTCCTCTGCTTCAACAGCTGATGCCTTCCAATGTTTCTTTCTGCCATCTTCAACGATAAGAATTCTCCCTCTTGGCGCAATCAGATGTGGCAAAGCTTTTAGTTCCATAATAGCTCTAGTATCTAGGCAAAAAGCATGTTAAATACTTAAAAAATGAACATTTTTATATTAAATAATTGTGATTGTTTTAAAAAATGTTGATGAACTCTTACTCTCAGAAATATCATTCAACTTAAGTACTTCAAAGTTTTCAGGTAAATTTTTCTTCGTAGCTGCGCGTACAGAGGAAAAGAATTTAAACCATTTGGTTATGGGTTCCTTTTCTTTGGAAAATTGAAGGAAATCAAAGTTCTGCATGATTAACTCATGTGCTCTAGGGTGCTGTAGTAACATTGACCACTCGTTATACACGTCTTCAACCTTATTTCTCAAATCGTTTTCCAACTGTTTTTTCCTAAATTCTGCTGTTACTTTCCAATGCCCTAAAATCATTTCCCACGGTCCACTGTTGGTTTTGAGCCATTCAACGCTAGCTAAAATATCTTGCGAAGTTTCCTCTAAAAAATAAATTTGATTCATTAAAACACCTTTTCTAAAATATTTTTACTTCAAATAAATTACAAGTAATTATAAATATAATACCTGCATCTGTGTATTCGAGTTTTTCATGGAGGTTTTTGGCAGATTTTATACCTAATAAGCGGGCACACTGTTGCAATTTATTCTTATACTTATGAGGAAATTTCCCTCTCATAGGTACCGAACGATTGTCTCTTGAATTTTCATTTTTTATTGGGGAAACGTAATAAATCTCCACGTCTTCTGTCGGAAACATTTCAACGACACCATGGGCGAAATTTCTAAAATCGTGTTTGTCTAAAAACCTACAGAAAAGAGTAATGATATCATTTTCAAAAATTTAGTTAACAAAAAATGTACTACTAAAATTTTAAAAGTATTTATAGTGATACAAAATATGTATAAATTAAATTAAATAATTAATAAAATTATATTAACCCATTTTTTCTGTCCAACGCGTACGTGATTCCTACATCCACTATTACATCCCTGTATTCCGGTTTGAGGTCTTTCATCTTCAAGTAATATTTGATAACGGCCCGTCCTTCGCGAGATTCATTCAAAATCTGTTTAATCGATCGCATCTGCAACGCCTTATGCATACGATTGCCAATATAAACTTTTTCGTTATCATCTTCATTCATATTAACTTCGAGTGTCGATTCGATAGGTTCCTGGATAAACGTACAATTTAATGCAATTCAATTTTAAGATACTAGACATTTATGTAATTCAAGCTGCAAGAACGAAAGAATTTTTTAGACCTGATCCATTTTGAATCAAGGCTGTTTTTCAGAGGAAATTGAGCGATATATACTTTTGGAAAACTTAAAAGTCTAAATGACGTCAAAAACTATAAAGATTTAAAGAAAAATATGGGAGGGTTAAATTGTACACAAATCTAATACATTCTCTGATGAGAATGTAAACATTTGCGTTTTTTTGGAAAAACAACTTCGAAATTCAAATTCGTAAATTTTTTTCGCAATTCTATATTAATTTAGTCTAACTTACGCGATTTTCTGATGTAGATTTTATTCCACTTGATTCTTCTAAAGTTACATTATTATTTTCCGTCGTAGATTGCTCAATATTTTCTTTTTTAATGTACTCATCCCATTTAGCTTTGAACTTAGATATGAGCAAGTTTCCACAGTTATATTTTGATCTGTGAAACAACAATAAGTACTAACTCATATACTCTACAAGATTATTAGATAGGTATTAAATAAGATTTATAACTATGTGATACTTTAAGTTCAAAAATATAAAAATTTATAAAAGCCGATAACTTTTGGAGGTTAATTGAGTCACAATTTCTTCAAGTTCCTAACCTTTAAACCTATTCCAATAATTGTTAAATACAATGAAAAGATCTAATTTTAAGTTAGAATTTGAATTTAACGCCTTTAAAAAGTCTTTAACTTATCATTGAAGCGTTCGACGAGTGCCTCTAATCCAAATAATTTCAGGAGATCCTCCATCTTCTTATGATTTTCTTCTTAACAAAGCTTGCACAGTATATAAACAATCCCGTTTATATCACTCGTTTTGCACTTCCATTTTACTAACACACCATTTAAATCAATATTTAACGTAAATTATAGTTTCAGCGATGATGCTACAATTATGACGCCTTTTCTAGAAAGTTCGCGTGTATTTTACGTCTCACGTCACGCGACATATACGTGTAAGTCACCTGATTCGAATTGTTCATTAAATCGCCATGAGAATTTTTGGTGAAGAAACGAGCAATCACCATAATTTTCTAAATCACGAAGTAAACACTAAACATATTAACACGCAACTTTTGTGGGATATTTTTCCGATTCTAACAGAAGTAACATGGCGACAAATGGCGTAAACCGCGAACCGCGCTCCACATTAGACTGTGTAACATGGCGTCACAGACCCAACCTTCCCTATAGGACCTGACATGATAAATCCAAAATCGATTTTATCGATCAAGATAACCTAGAAATTGTTTCAAGAACTTTTATTTTCTGTCAAAACTAAACACGAATTAAGATGAATGATATGTTCTCATTGAAGCAAAAAATATATGCGAATGATCAAAGTACAAAATCTGTTTGTATTAAATTCGTATTTAATCGAAAGGAATCGTTTAAGGATTAAATTAAGAAAAATATTTCTTGTTGTAACGATATTGATTTTCTTGAAACAAGAATTTTTATATTGTATCCAGTAAAAAAAAAATTTGAAACGAGTATTTACATGCATTTAATTCAAGAAGGAATAATTCATACTTTCATTTACTCATTTGAAGAAAATATTTATTTGATCTAATAAATTATATGTATTACATACAAGTAAATAATTGAATGGAAATAATTACATATTTATTTGTTTCTAATATATATTTAATTGCTCCGAGTAATTTTACTGATACAATTACCAATATTCTTGATTCTAGAAATTCGTTTTCTTATGGTAAAAAAATATTAATTTGTCTCAAGTAGAATCGGCCAAGTATATGAGTCTACTTGAACCAACGTAAATTTTTTTTCAGTGTAAATTTTCTATAAAACCTCTTTCTAAAACATCCAAAAGAACAGCTACTAAGAGAGGTAGACCAGCAAAATTTGACGAACCAAAGGCAGGGCCAAGTCGCATTAACCGTTCGAAACGAAATGTCGCAAAAATTCCACAATATTGTTCTGATACTGAGTGATTGAGGATTTAATGTTAAAATTCGATTTTTTGTAATAAAAATTTGGGGCTGTTTCGCCGTACCTGGTGGGGCGAAACAACCATTTCGAATTTTTTTTTCCAAAGGCTATAATTCTAATACTAATCATTATAGACAAATAGTTTCCACATAAAAGTTTCAGCCAAAAATGTGAAGTTTGCAATGGTACCTGAGTTATTTATTAATTTTTTCATTTGCGAGTTTTACAGGGCTCAATAGTAAAAAATGGCCATTTCGCCCCACTCTACTCTACGTATATGAAATTTTTCATATTTTTAATGTTTATTTTTAGAAAAAGTAAAACCGTAGTATTGATTGATACAATAGGATATTTTATTGGTAGAACAAAAATTTTTTTACGACAAAAAATACTGCTCAACAAAATTATTCGGTTGGCTCAACAAAAAAAATTATTCGGACTGAAAAATAATATCATTTTATCAACAAAAGTTTGATTGTTTCAAGAAAAAGGCTCAAAAAGATTATTTTTTTACATTAGTTATTGTTCGGTAATTCCGTGAATTTATTACAAATTCTTTCCGTATAAACCTGTACCGTGTTGACACTTGAGAAAAGTCCCAAATAAGTTGGATTGTAACCAACACTTGATTCAGTACTATGGGGCAGTACTGAACCAGTACATCTGTATTTATACATATATAAATATTCTAATTTTAAATAAGAAATTTAAAATTTCTAAATAATATTAATATTAAATTTTAAAAAGAAATTTACTTTTTTCTTTATTTTTGACCACAATCTACGATATTTAGGCAAAACTAGAAATTTTTTTTATCAAACCTGAGGAATAATACGGATATATTACAAGTGGGGATGGTTAATCAGTTTTTTCATTAAATCGTAACTTTTTGGGGTGTAAGCCCACAAATAGAAGGAACTTTAATTCTTTTGAGAGCACCCTAGCTTGCACCTTTCTTTCAAAATGCGACATTTTCTTTTAAATATTATAGATGCATCAAGTTAGTCTGTGTGCTACATTACCCTCCGCTCCCCAAATTCAAAAAATCACATTCCTATATAATGTGAAAATATGAAAATTATGTGAAATTTATGTGAAATTAAATTTCTTAATTAATCAGATCTAGAGCATAATATACTTTCTCTCACATTAATGTATGTTCTTCCTTTTTATTATTCGTCATGTCATACAAACATAACAACATTTTTAGATTTTGATAACATCAGAGCAAATGCCAGACATTATTACAATTAAATGACAAATAAAAATAAGTAAGGTGACCACGGAATTTCAGCCAAGGGAAATTTGAGTAATTAAATACGTATATCCACTTTGTTGATGAGATAGGTGGGCTCGAGCGAGTATGAATTCATTAAATTGAACGCATAAAATTAGGGCTTTTAATTGATCCGACTAAATAGAATGAGACATTTTACATATAACACGTTCTGTATACAATAACACTGAATAGTGTGTACGATATATGAAACATTTTCGGTTAGTCAAACTTCCTTTTCACCATACAACAAACATCCGTTTACTGAAGGTGAAAGTTCTTCTATACATATATGTATATTGTATATTACATGTAGATACTAAACTATTGTATCCGCGTGACCAACTTCCTGCCCTCCATTGTTTTATTCTGAATTAAATATAATTTGCAACAAAATTTATTTCATATATAATAGATGTAAGAAAAATTGTAACAATTTTATAAATTATAGTCTTTTCTGTAAAAGTTAAGAATATCTATCTAGAGTAGAGTTGAGCGAAATGGCCATTTTTTACTATTGAGCCCTGTAAAACTCGCAAATGAAAAAATTAATAAATAACTCAGGCACCATTGCAAACTTCACGTTTTTGGTTAAAACTTTTATGTGGAAACTATTTGTCTATAATGATTAGTATTTAGAATTATAGCCTTTGGAAAAAAAATTCAAAATGGCTGTTTCGCCCCACCTGGTGGGGCGAAACAGCCCCAAATTTTTATTACAAAAAATCGAATTTTAACATTAAATCGTCAATCACTCAGTATCAGAACAATATTGTGGAATTTTTGCGACATTTCGGATGGCAAATGCGACTTAGCCCTGCCTTTGGTTCGTCAAATTTTGCCGGTCTACCTCTTTTACAAGTTTTTCTTGTATATTTTAGAAAGAGGTTTTATAGAAAATGTAATATATTTGGCTATATTTATGTTATGAGAAATTTATATATAATATACAATAATTATATATAATATAAATATAAATATAAATTATATACAATAAAAATATATTTTTA
This sequence comes from Synergus gifuensis, assembly GCA_904066015.1. NCBI lineage: Eukaryota > Metazoa > Arthropoda > Insecta > Hymenoptera > Cynipidae > Synergus > Synergus gifuensis. The sequence goes on from CAJFCO010018168.1 coordinate 48,732, forward strand.
CCAACATCAATTTAGGGGGATTGGGATTCGTCGGCGATTAGGGTGGATTATGGTTGGAGGGAGGAGTCCATAAGTTTCCCAAAAACCGTTTACACGGAAAAAATTGATTATCGAAAATGTCCGTAACTGTTAAAATGTAAAATGCAAAATAGGTTTATAAAATCCATTTAAAATGGAAAATAGAAAATGGTTTTCTATCTTACATTTAAAATGAAAAATGCAAAATGGATGTTTATTATTATAAATTATAATTACGTAAAATTTCATTTAAATAATTATTATTCTTTGCGCAATAAGGCATACATAAACACAAATTTTGGGTCTAAGTTCTAAGTATAAAATTTTGATTTTTTTTACATAACTAATAAAGGGAACGACATATATATTTTTTTAAAGTTTACTTCTTTTTGCTTTTTTTGCTTTGCTTTCTCATAATTTTATTATAAATTATTATTCAACGAATTTTTGTTATATATTTGAGTAACTTTTATTAAAAAATAATTATTTTTGTTTGCAATAAACCCAAAAACTTCAAAACTTACTTATTGATGTAAAACAGACAAAAGAAAACTTTATAATAAGTCAAAAACGAATATTTTTGTTCTTTTCGATGTACAGAATCAGAATCTACGAGGGTGGTCTGAAAAGTTTCCGATCTAACAATGATACGAGACATTTTTTCTTAATTTTTTTTTTATTTTTCTACATAGTCTCCTTGTAACTCTACACACTTCTACCAGCGATGCTCCCATCTCTCTAACCCATCCAAATAGTACTCGGCGTTTTTCTCTGCAAAATACTTGTTCACGAAGAAGATTACCTCCTCATTTGAAGAAAACCACTGTCCTCCGAGGGCAGTTTTTAGATGAGGGAACAAAAAGAAGTCGCTTGGGGCTAGATCTGGTGAGTATGGCGGATGGTCAAGCATTTCAAACCGTAATTCATGGATTTTCGCCATGGCGACCGCTGAGGTGTGAGACGGCGCGTTGTCTTGGTGAAACAGGATTTTCTTTTTCTGCAAATGTGGCCGTTTTTTTGCAATTTCTGCCTTCAGCTTGTCAAGTAATGATGCATAGTATACACCTGTAATGGTTTTTCCTTTTTGAAGATAATCTATTAAGATAACTCCATGACTATCCCAAAAAACAGTCGCCATCACATTCCCAGCCGAAAAAACAGTTTTTGCTTTTTTTGGAGCCGGTCCCCCCTTTGCAGTCCACTGTTTTGACTGTATTTTTGTTTCGGGCGTATAATGGTGTATCCAAGTTTCATCTACAGTAATTAATCGGCGCCAAAACTCGGATTTATTGCGCCTTAACTGCACCAACAGAGCGTTGGAAATGTTCATTCGAACACGTTTTTGGTTTCTAACGTGAGCAAACGCGGCACCCAGCGCGCGGACAGCTTTCTCATGCCTAAATCTTGATTTAATATGTGAAAAACACGTTCTTTGGACATTTTCATAACCTCTGCTATCTCTCTCACCTTAATTCGGCGGTCGTCTAGCACCATTTTGTGAACTTTAGCGATGTTATCGTCAGTAGTTTCAGTTTTTGGACGTCCCGAACGTTCATCGTCTCCCAAGCTCTTACGGCCATGTTTAAATTCAGCTGCCCAAAATTTCACTGTGGTAAATGATGGAGCATTGTCCCCATAAACAGTGTCCAACTCAACTTTGATTTGCGTAGGCGTATTGCCTTTCAAAAACAAATATTTAATGACAGCTCGATACTCAATTTTTTCCATTTTCACAAAAACACTCAGATCGACTCACTCAAACGACTGTCAACTAAAAACTGCGCATCCAAAGTGGCTGAAACTTTAGTGAGTAATTGTCAAAAGATGCACAACTACATTCACTAGCTTTCATTGAAGAATGCTGTCATCTTCATGTTGAGGTCGGAAACTTTTCAGACCACCCTCGTATACCCCTCCAGTTGAGTTTCTTCTTCCTATTTAAAGTACAAAATAAAAACTGGCATTTTGTGTTTCAAACACCTATTAAAATAGTACGACTTGGTCGAGAAGTTGAGTCAATGAAAGTTTCAACAACTGTTTTAGGATTTTTAACGAATTTTACGTACAAACCCTCTGAAAAATGTTCTTTTTTTATAAATCATAGAACATCACAGCGCGCTTCGCGCGCCTATATAATTACTTCACGTTACGCACTTGTGACGATCCCACGTGACCATCTCTCAACCAATCAGATCACGAATAAACTGCGGACACTCGACAGGTCATCTATTTTTTAAGAAATTATTTCTTTAAAATTTCACTTGCGAGATTAGATCGATAAATTTCGCAAGTGAAGACCTCAATATATAAATTAAATACATTAAGAATATTTTACTGAGGCCACTGGTAGCAGTAACCCGAGCTGTCAACGCGACACCTCGGTGATGAAACATTAAGCAAGCCTCGTAGTATGAACTGGATTTACGAAATAATTAGTCAGATAGGATTTATTCTTTGAACTTTATAATTTGGTATAATAGTTTGGAATGAAAGAACGGAATGAATGAAAAGAATTATATCTCAATGCTCGCTATGTTCACGTTCGCATTATATTATGAGTCATGAATACTTGGTTTCGACTGCTAGAGACGGACACCTATACCTAATAGCTAACGTAGATGCATGATGGCCGCGCGGAGATTCGTTATCGGACACTCAACCTCGCACCTCACTTACCCGACCTTTCTCGTCTCATATTCGTCCTTCCGCATTTTCTTCCTCGGGACTCTGACCTACTCTATAAACAGCTGACTAATACTCAGCTAATAAAATAATATCGTATAAATTAATTACATTCTATTTAATAAATACTCAATTGAAATTGAGTTGAAAAATAGAATTTGAATTCTTTCGAAACATTAGTTACAAATGTCTCTCTGCTTGCATCAATCAAAAGTCGACAAATTCCTGTCCTTGTGCAAGACGAACAGAAATATTCAAACGTTCACAAGTTTGCAGAATCAAATGAAACAGTGACCGATTTAAGGCACTTACCCTCTATTAAAAAATTCGCATTTCTGCAAATACCACAGTTTCAACACAAGAGTACTCAGTCAGTAATTCTTAACCTGATTCCTTTTCGAAACACAAAATCCTGACACCTCAAAATTTCCCCACCAAATCCACCGATGGCACACTATAATTCGATATGATTATTACTAGTAGGGAAGGGAAATTGGAGAAATTGCCAGTTGGGAGCGAGAAATAATTAACAACCAATTAATATGAACAAACTATAATCTACTTACTATTACAAAGCGTGGGCCCCAAAAGCCCTGAAGAACAAATAATATTTAGCACAAACTTGGCGTTAAGTCTCTGAATTATATTACTTATTTTATCTCAAACATTGTCATATTTCTCCATCAGTTATAAATAGTAAGATTGTGAGAAGATTAGAAAATAAGTGAAGTATCTACGATATCTTTAAAATAAGTAGTCTATTCATGCTTCTTTATTATATTTCACAGTTTAAATCCTTATTATGCAGCTATTTATTAGGGTATATGCTGTTCTACTCTTGGCAACTAATTCAGGTAGCATCCTAATAAATGTCAGTTTATTGCGGTATTCGGTTGGGACAAACGTCCTTGTCAAAATATTGTCCTTTATTGTAATTCGAGAGGTGGAACCTTAATTCAGAGTGTAACGTTGTGTTATTTTTCATGGAGAGGGGTGAAGCCTCCCTTTTTGCCCTACCGGACGCTTCAGTCGAGCCAGGGTCGATTTTAAGGGCAGAATAAATAACAACAAGGGTTTTTTTAATTAACAAAGTAGCAAAATGTTATATTCTTCCTGTAAGATTACAATTCTGAACTATGAGCTAAGTGTCAGTGTGACGGTGTGTTTTGTCTGTAGTGTGTGTGTGTAAATGTGTGTGTGCGGAGCGAATACATATTAAATGTAGCTGTGTGTGTGATCGCGGTTACAATATTTAGTGTGAATGTGTGAAGTGTGTGACTTTATATTTATGTGAGAGAGAACGGTTGCTATTGAGAGGTATGCGCACGGTGCGTATGAGCGAGAGAACGGTTGCTATTGAGAAGTACGCGTACGGTGCGTATGGTTGCATGTGAGAGAGAGAAGCGAGTGAGTGTGCGAGAGAGTGACCATGTATGTACGTGTCTAAGTCGGTACCTGCAATGAGAACGAGTGAGATGTTTAGTGACGTCACGACGTAAGTCGCGTGTCACCGGCGGTTGAGACGGGCACTATCTCCTGAGTCCTTCTCTCTCTAATAAACGGTTTACGGTACGGAGCGGAGAGAGAGAGAAAGACGAGGGAGATCTCTTTTATTATTTTTAATTTTTTCTCGCGGATGCTTTCGTCCCAGGTGAGGCTTTAGACAGGAGATACTCCAGGTTGGATTGATTTCTTAAAATCAATACAACCTCGATCTCTAAGGTTGGCCATGGGGGTGCCCGCTGATCAAACGTAGAGTGAGTATTATTTAGGATGGTACTTCTGAACGGGGAAGACGGGAATGAACCAGGGGTAGGCCAGGTTTTGGGCTGGCGTACCCTCTTCGTCTGATAGCTGGCCATGGGGGTGCCCGCTGGTCAGATATCAGATGATTCTCCTAGGATGGGGTCGTAAGGATGTCAGGTCCCCCAGGTGCTGAAAGTAATCTCCAGATTTGATCCAGGATAGGCCGGAGTGAGCCGACAAATCCTTTGGCTAAGTGTACGGCTGTAGGGGTGCCTGCCAGTCGCGCACCTAGTGGATCTTCCCTGAAGAAGACGTCCAGGTTACGGTCCCGGTCGCTCTGCTATGGTGGTAGCCCGCTAGCAGAGAGACCAGATGAGTTTCGCTGAGTGCAGACTTGCTGCTCCCCAGCGAACTGCCGAAAATTGCTTTGTGCGTTGCTTATAAGCACTTGCAATTACGTGAAGAGTAGCTGGCGGGTGGTAGGGGAAGCCGGCTGATAAGAGAATCTCGCCCCGCCCGCTCGGTGACGTAGATCGACAGTGATAGCAATTGAGGGATAGGAATATGTGACGGGCGACAAGACTGCCCGTTACAAGAGGATTAACTAATTTACGTTTTACGCATTTTCACTTACCTGAGGAAAACCGAGATTAGGGCATTAAGCGAAAAAGCGTCTTTCTACCTCTTCAAATAGGGATTCTCCCTCCACTTTGTACTTACAATTTCTACCTTTCTGTCCTTAAATTTAATTTTAAAATTTAGACTGCGTACAAACTTCGGAACGAGAACATCTGACCACTGAATCAGACTTGTTCTCTAGATACAAATTAATAGTCTAGAATCAACACTGTAACTTTAATAATTTTTCAATAAATTTGTGTAAAGTATCCAACATTTATTTTTCAAAACTAAATACACCAAATTAAGTTGGGGTGTATTAGTGCTACAAATCCGCACAATTTTTCACTGGGAAAACTGTTGCAGCCACTAAGGTCTCAAGAGATCGGAGAGAGATAATTTTGACGTCGTGACAGTCAGCTGTCCAGAACACGAGAGCGCGGGCTAGCCGACCGACGACTCCCAGCACCGCTGCTCGCCGGCGTGCCTCCGCCCTTACGCCTGTACGCAGGCAACCGTCGTAACAGCCATGTTACAAAACTTACGACGGGCATCATAAAAACAAAGCAATTCAGTTGCTCTGGTCAGTCTGACGGAACTTCTTTACGAGTTAAGAAGCATACCCTTTTTATAATTTAAATCGGAAAATCGGCGCCCGTCTCGCCAACATCGCGAGGGACGTAAAATCCTCAAAATTGAACTCGATAAGAGAACAAAGTTCCCCAAGCTCTTAGATTTACCAGTTTAATCATTAGAAGGGAAACTTTGGCTGATCTTAGGGACCATTTTCTAGCATCAGCAACATAATCCTTTGTGTTTTCCTTAAATAATATAAATTCGGTTCTCTTGTTGATCGTCCTTGTGACCTCTAGACATAAACAAATTTGTAAAGCGTAGGAGAGAGAATTTGTGTTTATAATTCGGACACTAATCAAGAACGTGCAGTGCGGGAAATAGCTAAATTACGCCGCGCAACTTGCTTGAAATTCGGACGTATGAAGGATTGAAATTTTATTTCTCTTGTCGATCGTCCTTGTGACCTCTAGGCCAAATCCGTCGCCTTTATCAAATTTTACAGTATGTCGATCGTGCTTGTGATCTCTAGGGATAAAAAAATTTGTGAAGCGTAGGAAGGTGAGAAGTAGAGTTCTTAATATTCATTCGGTCCTAAAAAGTGTGATTTAGAGTTCTTAACTCCGTAGAGGGGTATACTGTGTCGTTCTACAATCTTATTTTATTTAAAATTAAATCTGCACAGAATTCCAATTCGGGCTCTAATCTCAAAACGAGCAAGAATTGAAATTTTTTGAACAAGGCACCGGGCTCACATAAAAACATTTAGAAAAGGGTGTTGGGATTTAATTTCCCTCATGCCTTTTGGTTAAGAGCCAACTAATATGATTTTTGTGTGAATCTAGTGAATTACTGCGAAGCGTGGGAGACGAATTATTCGCAAGTGAGTGAGAGAGAATAATTCTAAATGGACTAGAGTTATCATTCGTGATAACGCCACAAATAAAGAAAACGTGTACGGCCCAATAGGGATAAAACGGATCAGTGCTCTGCCTTCCCCGCTTCATCCCTAGTGGTAGATAATAAGCTACGCTAGGAGATAGGTAAGCGAAACAAACTGTATCGTTCCAAACTCTTCTACCAATTCTACTTTATACCACTTAAACCTAGAATTTAAACCTTGTCAAAACTACACAATCGATTGTTTCTATTTATGGGGTTTAACTTTGGGGGTTTCAGAATATAATTTCTGTTTATAAATTACACTTGATTTTCTCTATTTATTTCTCCCATATGATGACAGCTTTTATCCTCGGATGAGGACAGGTGATCACGAAATCCCGCATAAATAATTTAAAAGATCGATTCATTATATTTGACTCAATCTTTTTCTTTTCTGTTATTCTCCGACTTGCCCTAAATGATTCTTTATAAATTTCTTTCCAGACTTGTTTTCTAAAGAATTGTATTATTGGTTAGTAACACGAAAAAGCCCTGTTGGAAGTAAAAAGATAGAAAAGGATAGAAATTTTTGGATAGAAAAGGATAGAGAATTTCCATCCCTCCCAAGTGTACACTTTGCATCCATGAAACGCTATCTTTTTCAATCTTTGTGTGTATCCAAGGCTCTATCTCTTCCAAAAAAATTTAAATATCTTTCTATCTCCCATTTGCAATTTTTTTCTATCCTTAGTTATAAACTTATTAATTATCAAATTTTGAAAATGCATAATAATATTTTAAATACAATATTTTGTACATAACTATTATTTTAATCTTGCTGCTAACACATGTAACACTGAAAAATCCGTATCTATGAGGACGCGAACCCACGCGCATAGAGTTCGCTGTCCTACGCTTAGTCCACTAAGCTAATGAAGGATTTAGGAGTTGTGTTGTAAAAACTAGTATCACTCATCCAAAAGAGCTCTATTTCAATCTATCCCTTGTTTATCTAACTATCTTTTTCAATCTTTTGGTTAAATTCATAACTTATATCTTCTATCTCCTCATTTATTTCTCGTCTATCCAT
>CAJFCO010018168.1:102800-134528 GCA_904066015.1 Synergus gifuensis
TAGATCTGGTGAGTATGGCGGATGGTCAAGCAGTTCAAACCGTAATTCATGGATTTTCGCCATGGCGACTGCTGAGGTGTGAGACGGCGCGTTGTCTTGGTGAAACAGGATTTTCTTTTTCTGCATAAATGTGGCCGTTTTTTTTTGCAATTTCTGCCTTAAGCTTGTCAAGTAATGATGCGTAGTATACACTTGTAATGGTTTTTCCTTTTTGAAGATAATCTATTAAGATAACTCCATGACTATCCCAAAAAATAGTCACCATCACTTTCCCAGCCTAAAAAACAGTTTTTGCTTTTTTTGGAGCCGGTTCCCCCTTTGCAGTCCACTGTTTTGACTGTATTTTGTTTCGGGCGGATAATGGTGTATCCAAGTTTCATCTACAGTAATTAATCGGCGCCAAAACTCGGATTTATTGCGCCTTAACTCTACCAACAGAGCGTTGGAAATGTTCATTCGAACACGTTTTTGGTCTAAGTGAGCAAACGCGGCACCCAGCGCGAGGACAGCTTTCTCATGCCTAAATCTTGATTTGATATGTGACAAACACGTTCTTTGGACATTTTCATAACCTCTGCTATCTCTCTCACCTTAATTCGGCGGTCGTCTAGCACCATTTGGTGAACTTTAGCGATGTTATCGTCAGTAGTTGCAGTTTTTGGACGTCCCGAACGTTCATCGTCTCCCAAGCACTTACGACCACGTTTAAATTCAGCTGCCCAAAATTTCACTGTGGTAAATGATGGAGCATTGTCCCCATACACAGTGTCCAACTCAACTTTGATTTGCGTAGGCATATTGCCTTTCAAAAACAAATATTTAATGACAGCTCGATACTCAATTTTTTCCATTTTCACAAAAACACTCACATCGACTCACTCAAACGACTGTCAACTAAAAACTGCTCGTCCAAAGTGGCTGTAACTTTAGAGAGTAACTGTCAAAAGATGCACAACTACATTCGCTAGCTTTCATTGACGAATGCTGTCATCTTCATGTTGAGGTCTCAAACTTTTCAGACCACCATCGTATTCAATATCAAAAATCATTATGTCACAAGTCAATTATACATTCGAATCATAGTGGTTCGAACAACGAAACAAGATTAAGAACTATTGTTCGTCAACGACTTTAGTGATTATCAAACTCAATTCAAGAGACACATTATAATACTCAAGTTAAATCAAAGCAAGAGAGAGATAGAGAAATGGTTACCTGCGATCACTCGAGCAGCAAATATGCAGTGTAATTTATAAAAAATTTCCATTATAAATTCACGGCAAAACCAGCAGGGTTATCAAAATAATTACAACTGGGTTGACTCTAGCAACCTAGGGAAATTTCAAATCTCAATATGAACAATTGTAATGCCTATAATTGGCAGGACGACTACAGCGTCTTAACACTTTTAACTTCGAGCACAGAGTGAACGAACTAACCTCTCTCTTCCTGTCTCGTGGCGTACGCGGAAACAGTCTGCGCCGCGAGACTGTAAATTATGTTAAATTCCCTAATGGTAAAACGTAACGAAACCGACGACCGATAATCCAAGTTGACTCGACGGGCCCAGAGATCGCGCCAGGTGTACCAACTTGCAGAAGACCGGCTGATTACGCTGTCATCTTCCCGGTCGTTATCATGCACGGGAATCACATCCGTGCACCTTGACCAGGATCCTCTTCAGGCCTATGCGATGCGGATTGAACGTCAGTGTGTGAGTGTGTGTGTGTGACTCTGAGCCCCTATGGCTCAGGGCTAAATATGAAACATAAAAAGTGTACAAGAGTGTGAGTATTTTACTTTAAGTTTTCTTAATTTCCCAGTAAGAATTGTTATTTGGTGGTCAGCTGATTGTCAGAGAGCTCATGTGCTCCAATCAGATGGCAGGTTGTGTGCAAACAACCTATGACTCTGTGCTAGGAGTTTATCGCGAATAAAACTTAGATTTAATAGAAATAGACAAATGTGCGTGGTATAAAATATACCACGTCACAATATATATATATATATATATATTAATATAAAATAATCCATATAAAGGGAAATATAACTATAAGGTATAGCTTAATAAATATTGGAATAATCCAATTGAAACCCTACGACCTGAAATTTAAACAAAATTTCAAAGAGCCAAATTTTATCAGAGAATTTAATAAGATTCTCTTAATACAATTATTTTCTCTAAGAATTTAAAATTAAAACAAAATTAAATTAAATAAAGAAATATTTGAGAGAAATCAAAAATGATGACAGTGTTCCTGTCTCATGTGGCTTCAATCACGCCACAAAGTTTCCCGTGTCAAATCAACAATTTTAGCGAAAAGTCAGGAGGCATGATTCCCACCTCTTCCATAAAATTCATCTATTTAGCAAAAATCCTTTCTTAAATTACCCCACCTTAAACCGACGAGCCAAAGCGTTTCTGAAACATTTTCGCAAGTACTTGAGCAACCTGGTACCGACCAGACGTACTCCTCTTTTGAGTTCTTAAGTCGAGCAACCCGGGGTTGCCCAGAACTACTCAGACCTTTGCCCGTCTGGTGTTTGGTGAATTTGTCGCGGAATGTATCTCTCTCTCAAATTTGTAAGACCGTTAGTACCTCTATCCCAATTTTACGCGATAAAATCTCGGTAACGTAGAGAACGCCGAAAGCGAGTTTAAGGTAAAACCGAGTGAAAATTCCGGAAGTTAAATAAAATTTTCTTGCCGACGGAAGGCAGTTCAAGGTGTCGATATGTGAAGTTGTATAAAACAGAAGTAATGCAACGCGTTCAAAAATTTGAATACAATATCGAGTCACGGGCTGTGAAAAATAATCTGAGCATAAAACTACTCTGATCAATTAAATTCATCGTTCGATCGATCCGAACGATCGATACGTAGGGGGTGTAAACTCTGAATCCAATGTCGATTGTTATCGGATCGAGAGTAATTTCAAATACTAAACCGAGAAATTGTTGAATTAAGAGCAAAGATTGTAAAGAGTGTTTTAGTGCGAGATAAAAGAGAATGTCGAGGAGCAAAATCATTTTATCGATTCTCAAAACGATAAAGAGATTTTGACACAAGCGACACGAAATTTCTTTTCATAAGAAGTAGACAAAATGCTATATTCTTATTAAAAGAAATAAGAAGTAAGAAGAGCTCGTTATCACGGTGTGAAAACGCGCAAAAGAGACATTTGTTGTGTGAAATAGAAGTAATGAAATGCATTTAAAAATTACGGCCCAATAGAAAAGGCGCGTGCTTGAAGGCAAAACCCCTCAAAACCTCACCGTTCCTATTGGTTCCTATTGAATTCACCAGTTTCCTAATTTTCTCGTAATTAAAATTTGCCACAATAAATCGAATGGACAAGGACAACAACTCTCAGTCGGAGAGTAAGAAGTACAAACCCATATAAAAATAAACAAACCCCATTCGGGTTTGGCAGTTTGTGAAGGCCTCCCCACATAAGGAAAAATTTTAAATTTAAATTTCTTAAGTTTTGACAACCCGATATGAGATCTAAATTTATTTAAACATTTCCGTACGTAACAAACTGATGGTGGCAGCGGTGGGATTTATCCCTGCTGTTGTCTCCTTCGGTTACGTTACAATTACCAAAAAACCTTCGGTAACATCACAAATTATTGACTTCTTGTCATTTGGCAGCTTATAATATAATTACATGCGATATTGATTTTTCAAGATTAATCAAAAACCCCAGCCTTCTTGGCCATGTATTTTTAATCTTGAAAAGAAATCTTCGTAAATAAATTATTATTTATGTTTAAATTCAATTTTAATTTCCTAAATTGAACAAAAACCCCAGCCTTCTCGGCCAGGACACCCAGACTTCTTGGCCATGTGTTGTTACGACCCGAGCGGAGGGTAGTTGTTATGTTAAAATAGGCTAAGGGAGGATGAGTTTGCTGATTATGTCAGGGTGGTAAGGCCTGACTTTTATTTTTATTGTGGGTACGTTGTCACTAGCAATTCTATGCGAATTGTGTTATTCAAATAAACAAGATATTTTTCAATGAAATACAATTTATTAAAATAATAGTTTTAAATGGATACACATTTGTAAAAACTTACATTACTTCTCGGTTGAGAAGGCAAAAGAAGAAATAAGGATTGTCGCTTGCGTCTCTATTATTCGGAGGACAACGGCAAGATCCTCACGCAAAGTTGGGTTGCTAAAGTAAGGGCTAACACTAAATGCCACTCCACTTACTAATCGAGCGATACACGAACCTAAAGCAGAGATCGAATCCACTCGTGAGTTCTTTTCCGAATGTTAACAAAGTGGAACTTTACCCGGGTTAGACTCTACTACGACCGTACTAGCGTTTAGTCGAAGGGACTTTGTTCAATTTATGTAGAAACCGTAAACGTAGTAACCGAAACTGACCGCGATCCTCGATGCTTTAAAGGGCGGCTTGCCTAGTCAGACTGACTCGATACAAGATTAAGTTAACAGTACTACTGCTTGAAACAATGTTATCTGACTTAAGCAAGAGCGGGGTTTATATACTTGAAGAAAATGCATACACCCTGCCTCACCCAACACACCCACCACGCCCGATACACCCGATGTGATCATCTCATCTAATACGCCCGCCACGCCCGACCTTCTCATGTGGTTTGTCACGTTCAGTGTATTATTGTAAATCGGCACGTTTTGTTATGACTTATGACGAGTGGACATATTTGATGAGACGAATGAAACATCTTATTATAATTTTTGAGATAAAATGTCAATCAACGCGTAGCATGTTAGTATTTTCAATATAGGTGGAAAGTTATGAACAAAGTTCCTTGTACCAATGCTAAGGGTAATCTTTTCTTCTTTTCTTTTCTTGCCTTCTTAGGACTTAATGATCCTTAAATTATGATCCTTTATATCTACTGTATTTAGATTATTAACATATCTATCTACATGTGTAACATGTACACATGTACATACATACGTTTATTATTTAGTTTCTTATAACTTATATAAACTAATATAAGAATACGTGCTGATTAGAATACTATGGCCTGTGGTCAGAATGTCTGATTATACACAAAGTTATCACTTATATTATTGCGATAAACGTATTATCTTATGTAGGTTTTACTTACTCTTATGTTACCATCATTACTTAAGTATCTTTTGTATATAGTCAGGCATCTTCATAATTACATACTGCTATTTTATCAACTGTGGTCGTTACAATGTCTTATCATTGGTTCAGAATTACTAAAATGCGCCTGTTAATATGACTAATTATCGCTTGATTACTTAGAGGCTCAATATGGTTTCATATGTCTAGGCGTTACAAAGAAATTTAAAATTACGGATGTAACAGTGTTTTCAATTTTGGTAAGAAAATTTTCAAAATCAACCAAAAACCCCAGCCTTCTTGGCCAGGGCACCCAGCCTTCTTGGCCATGTGTTTTTGATTTGAAAATAGAATTTGAGCAGAAATAATATTTATGAAAATTTTTCTCTTTAAATTACATTATATACGATATCGATTTAGAAAATTAATCAAAAAGCCCAGCCTTCTTGGCTAGGGCACCCAGCTTTCTTGGCCATGTGTTTTTAATTTTGAAAAGAAATCCTCGTAAATAAAGTATTATTTATTTCCAATTCGTTTCCGATTTCTTGAATCACTCAAAAACCCCAGCCTTCTTGGCCAGGTATTTTTTATTTTAGTGCGAACGTTCATTTTCGAAACTAAAATGATGAATTTCAGGTATTACATTCATCATTTTAGTTCCTAAAATGACCGTTCGCACTGTTTGAGCGTAAGTGTCATGTTCTCAAAGATGGTTGGCCTCTATCTTTGTCATATTTCTGTCATGTCGAGTGGTATCAAAAATGTTGCCGACGCGACAATTTTTTATGTAGCAATTTTCTGCAAAATTTCTTTCAATTTGAAATTTTAGATTGTGGACGGACTGTGCAGCGCGTTTTTTTTATTTAGTGACAATGTTGTGTCTTTAAAATAGTGAAAAGTGGAGTGACTTTGACAATCCTCATCTCTTTCTCGAGATTTGTCTGCTCGGTATGCATTTCTCCGTAGTCAAAGTATTAATTTTCTCAAGAAAAACGCGATGCATTTTTACAAGATGCATTCTAAGATTTCATCAGACCAGAAATAATTGGTGAGTTTCTTTTATTTATCCCGAAATCTACTATCCACATTAAATACGGAGGCAGGACCGTCTTTATTATTCGGGGCACCTAAAAATTTTCTAAGTTCCCATTATCCAACGTCCTTAAGCGCTGTTAGACGGGTCTCAACCTTTCAACCAAATTCTCAGCAACTATCCAGAGATAACCAGTCACTCAGACTCCTGAACACAGTGGTACGCGATGTGTATCATCACATCATTACCAAAGGGCATCCAATCTGAGCGCACGAGACGTGTGTCTCCTGACAAATTGGCAAGCGTGAAATCGATTTTTGCTCAAATAATCAAAGATGGTATCTGTGGACCTTCCAGTAGTTCTTGGGCATCGCCCATACATATGAATAAAAAGAATGATGGAGAATGGAGGATATGCGTGGATTTTCGTCAGCTCAACGCCGTGACAATACCCGATAAATATCCAGTCTATCATCTCCACGACTTTTCAGTAAACGTTCACCGAAAAACCTTCTCTTCCAAGCTCGATTTAGCAATGGCTTGCCACCAGATCCCAATTGCAGCCGAGAACATCCCGAAAACGACCGTTATTACATCATTCGGTCTATACGAATAAACTGTGATGACTTTCGGTTTACGCAACGCTGGCCAATCTTTCCACAGATACATTTTATGTCATCTTGATTTCGTTTTCGCGTATATCAACATACAATTATAATTTTTGAAGGTTGTATCTATATGTGAAATTTCATTGCGCATCTTTTATCTCCTAGAAAAAAAGTTTTACCTTTTTTATTAGGTGCACAACTTTGCTTCCGCCGATTTTTTCGAAAATTTGAGGCTTTATTCTGAAAAAGTGATTACCTGTTTATGAATCAAAGTACTGTCCGTCACTAGCCACTACTTTTTGCCATCTTTCGGGCAATTGTCGAATACCATCTCGAAAAAACTTTGCGTCTTTTGAGGCGATCCACGAATCGATCCATTCTTTAACTTCTTCATAAGAGTGGAAATGCTGCTCAGCTAAGCCATGTGCCATCGATCGGAACAAATGGTAGTCAGAAGGAGCAATGTCTGGAGAGTACGGCGGATGGGGTAAGACTTCCCATTTTAGGGTTTCCAAGTATGTCTTGACGGGTTTTGCGACATGTGGCCGAGCATTGTCATGTTGCAGGATAACTTTATCGTGTCTCTCTTGATACTGTGGCCGTTTCTCCTTCAATGCTCGACTCAAACGCATCAATTGCGTTCGATACCGATCCCCTGTGATAGTTTCACTGGGTTTCAACAGCTCATAATACACCACACAGAGCTGGTCCCACCAAATGCAGAGCATAACCTTGGCACCGTGAATATTCGGTCTGGGCGTAGATGTGGAGGCATGTCCGGGCATTCCCCATGATTTTCTGCGTTTGAGATTATCGTAGTGGACCCATTTTTCGTCGCCGGTTACAATTCGATGTAAAAAACCCTTCCGATTCTGTCTTTGAAGCAGCTATTCACAAGCAAAGAAACGGCGTTCAACGTCTCTTGGCTTCAATTAATAAGGAACCCAATTTCCTTGCTTCTGAATCATTCCCATGGCTTTGAGGCGTTTCGAAATTGCTTGTTGAGTGACTCCCAATGATTCTGCTAATTCCTCTTGCGTTTAGCACGAGCAAGTAATGCCTCCAGTTCGGAATCTTCGAAAATTTTTTCTCTTCCGCCGCCATGCCGGTCCTCGACATCAAAATCACCGCTTTTAAAGCGTTGAAACCACTCACGACACGTTCTTTCACTAACAGCAGCGTCACCGTAAGCACTTGAGAGCATTCGATGAGCCTCAGCCGCAGTTTTCTTCAAATGAAAGCAGAAAATCAACACTTCCCGCAAATGACGAGAATTTGGCTCGAAAACTGACATCTTCGATCGAAAATACACTTCTGATGCAAATACAAATTCACTAATGTGGTGCTATCGTTATATTGACAGATGTACAAGCTTACTGTATGAAATTTTTGACCTTCCTATTTCAACTGGCTGCAGCCATCTATCGAAAAACGGCGGAAGCAAAGTTGTACACCTAATAGTTTTCAAATTAAAGGCAAAGAACGGACTTTTTTGGAAAAATCGATTTTAATCCGTTATTCACTTTCGCACGTGCTCAGTTCATCAGTTTTTGGATTTTTTAAAGAAAATTTTCAAAGAATGTGATTTCGGGTGTCCTTTAATTGATAGAATGGGAATTTAGAAATATATTTTTTTTAAATTATTATCAATTTTTTTCTGATTTTCGGCGTGAATCTGACTTTTGTAACTTCGATCGTTTCGTTTATCTAGGGAATTTTGAACAAGAAAAAAGTTCGCGCGAGAAAAATGCAGAGAAAACTATAATAAAGTTTTTTGGAACGTTTCAGATAAAAATATTTAATATTTTAGGATTAGTTATGATTTTATTTCATATAAACGCTGGAGGTAAGTCGTAGAGGATATGTAGGATCCTATGTAACTGAAATTTCTGATTGTAGTAAAATGTATAACGCTTCAACCAATTTTATCCAATGAAGAACGTATCTTGTCGAAAAAAAAGTGTAGTATAATTGCGCTGTAGTAAAGTGTCCAATTTTCCCACTCGCGAGCTTTCCAAAATTCTTTATCTTTCAGTGACCGTGTAAGTCGTCGTACTTGATGGAGAGCTTTAATAACTTCCAAAATTTCGTTTATTTCGTCTAATTCGGGTTTTTCTATGAAACAAGCAGATATTTTTCTACTTTCGAACCAAGTGTTTGCAAATTGTTTGCCAATCCCTGCATTAATGTGCATGTGATCTGGTACAAAACCCTCAATAATATTGAATTTTTGTAAATTAATTAATTGAGATGGAGTTTTGAATCCGAAGCAAGTGATTTCTTTTCCGTGAATCCTTTTCCGTGCCTAGTGTCATATGTTTAATTACATCTCGTTCATTCCTGTTTTCTACTTTCGAATTCAATAGAGGATATTTATGACTTCCTGAATTAGGATATTCTTATCACTAACATAAACCATGTCACTCGGGGGGGAAGTACTGTGGGGAATAGCCTACTCGCTGAGTGGTAATGTTCTCCCTACTATCACCAACGGTCAGCGTCATAGCTCAGCGGTAACATCGTACGTTGAGAAGCAAGACGACGCGGGTTCGATCCTTGGCATCGGTAGTATATTTTCTCTCCATGCGTCTAAGGCACGGTCCGTCCAAATTGCCTTACTGATAAGTCCATTGGCGGACCCGGGAAGAAACACAGAAGAGAATAACGAACAAGATGGTAGAATGCCATCATAAATTTATAGCCACAACGCTATCTAGAGAATTTTTTAGGAAGTGAGGGTATGAACATGCATATTAAACCAAACAATAATACTTTAAAAAGTGAAATTTATTGTAATCATGATATTAAATTCGAACCTCAAGATTCTTTTGGTTCCTTGCTGGGATTTTCTCCACGCAGGCTAGAAGCTAATAAATTTTATGAATTTTACCAACCAGTATCTATAATTAAAGTAAATGCTCTCAGAGTTGGGTGTAACATAACTACAGGAACTTATATCAATAGTCAAAAAGTGCAAACTATTTATGAATTTTTGCCTGTCGTACCGCCAGGATATAAGATAGTGGAAGTTCCATCGCATGTCATTTACTTGCCAGAGTCCCTTAGACTATGGCTAGTCTCGGTCGTCGTATAAGTCGATTATTTTCTGCTCATGGGAAGTTCTTTTGCACGAAGTAATAAAGTACTTCTTAGAGACGGCAGCCGTGTTTCAGTTAAATAAACAAATTTAAGAGTGGATTCGAAGCCTGTTATGATTCATTTATCGCTCTATTAATGAATAGATTCCGCATCGATAATTGATCGCGAATTTGTCACTTTAGCCAAACAGCTCTGCGAGAGGATCTTTCCGTTGTCCTCCAAATTATAGAGACGCAAACGACAAACCATCTTTCTCTTGCCCTTTCGAATTGGAAGGTAATATTAATTTAATTTTAACTTATATCTGTATTCACAAATCATTCTTTATTATAATAAATTGTATTTAATTTGAAATTATTTCTTTTGTAATTTGGCAATACAACCCCAACACAACATAGGATTGCTAGTGACAACGTTCCCACAATAAAAATAAAGTCAGGCCTTACCACCCTGACATAATCAGCAAAACCCAACCTCCCTTAGCCTATTTTAAAACTCACATCTACCTCTCGCTCGAGCCGTGACAATACTGCGCTCAGCCTGATTTATGAAGTTAAATTAAAATTTTCGTAATATTAGTAAATGTTACAATCCTGGGTATACCATAAATCTGCGTGTTATAACGTGATATTTCATACACGTACAAAATTAATTTTATACTACTAAATTCTTTAAATTCAAATCTAAATCTAAAATCGAGTACGTAATTACATATTTTATACTTCAATTTAGGTAGCATTTTGCCATATTGACCATTTCAAGTAGACTTTGTAAACTTATTCCGAAACTCACCAGACTGGGACATCTCTACAGTTAGAATTATTATTAATTCGCAAATCGTTCTACTATTCTATTCAAAGCTTTAATAGGGCCGGCTGGCCTTTTTGTAACATGTTAAAGGATATTCAATATTGGTCGTTCGTTTCCACTCCAATTGAACAGTCTAAGGGAGGCAACAGAACTTTCAATGATTCAAATCTGGCGCGGAATTCCACCAGTATCATGTGACCCTCCAATGGAGAATATAGTGTACTAAGTACCGAAAAATTATGAACGATAAACAATCGATATAGTGCATCTTAGTCGCTGAGCGACAGACTGACAATAGCGAATCGGTTAAGACTCTAGTTGGCGTCGTTTGTTACTTCATCTCCGCCCGCTTTCAAAACAGGCGAAAGACGAGTAGACGAGACACGGACGAGACTTCTCTGGCCATTTCATTCTAGACTGTCGTTTTGGCACATATGTGCAAGTTTCTTCGAAACTCTTTTGAGAAATATTAAGTTGAGTTAGAGCAAGTCTCCTTTTTGAATAATTGTGAAAGCTTTTTAGAAGTTAAACTCCGATATTGATTATTATCTGGATTGTAAAGCTGAGGACAGCTATTCATTACTCTTATTTGAGGCGTGTGTCTAATTATTTAGAATTGACATCAAGAAAGATAAATTTGCTCAGGTATGATACGAGTCCCTTTAATTATTAAAATTATTTTTGAAAAATTAACTTCGGCTTATAAGTAGAGCATTATAAATTTTAGGAAATACGAGAAGCATATCTGCTCGGAAATAGTGTTAATGTCCTCTGTCCATCGCGACCTTGTTACCGTCTTCCGCATTGCATTACTATGAAATTCAACGAAGGACCAAAATCAAATGTAACTATTGTAATTATTATTATTGTAACTATTAGCTAAATTTATTTTCTGAAAAACAAGAAGCTAGTTGAAAAATTAGGAAATTCCATCCAACTAGCACGGGTAATTACTCCTAGCAAAAAAAGTCACGTTAAAGAAGAATTTAATAAATTAGCAATACTAACAATGTTGGCAATCTCGGTTCAACGTCCGTATTCATTTCCAAGTGGCCTTTATTCACCTGACTGATCGTCCGATTCAATATCGACCAATATCAAAATTTTCTACTCCAGATAATACTTCGCACCTTCGAGGTGGATAGCAACGAAGTGCTCGTCGCAGTCCTCAGGAAGAGATCGCTGACGTTTAGCTAAAACTTAATAGCTATCGAAAATAGAGACTCAACTAAAGTTGTTCGGAGTTCTTGCCCGTTTGGTTAAAATCGTGAAGACGGTAACTCTTTTAAGGTCGCTCTGCTACGAGGGTTAAAGGGAAAATGTAGTTTCGCGAAATAATCCAAACTTTAAACAATTAAATACGCGAAAACAATAGCTTCTTTAGGGTCGCTCAAATGCGAGGGCTAAATATTAGGTATTTATTCAGTGTATAAAGGGTGACAAATTACCGAGCTTTGTGCGAACGGTTAGGCGAAACAGAAATCTTTCGATCCCCAGTTCTTCCTCATTCTCGTCGAAAACTTGCGTTAGATTAGGTTAGATATATGGAAGCAAATAAAGTGTTATATCTCAGGTTTCTAGAGAAGTGTTGAATATTCTTCACAATCCGACAGGAGCCTTAGGATTGAAAACAACGATCCCCAACAAATAAAAATAAACAATTGGTTGAATTAAAATAATAAATTAATCAGTTGACAGCTTGATGCATCCCTCCGGGTAATGTTCCCAATTCGTGCCCCTTAGTCAACTGCGCATATGCGTCGCGCATTGGGAACACTGCCTCCGGGCATCCGTACTTTCAATAATAAATACCGAAATTGACGGTTCGTAACAGGTACATTCATGATTCTTCTCCAGAAATCATATTAATTATATTCTTCCGAGCTTTTCGCCGGTATGATTAATTGCATTTGCCAAAAACTTTAATTTGATTTGGCACACAGTTATGAAATAATTATATTAATAATTGAACTTTCAAATTAGTCAATTAATTTCCAAAATGACGGATTATATTGATTATCATTGTTAATTGTCCAACGCCATTTTGGAATTATGACCTCTTTGCTTTACAAGGTCGTAATTGCTGGAAATTTTTATTGAAGTATCTTTAATTCTAATTTCAAATATCGGGTGTCCTAATTATTTCGGATATTTTATAGAGACCTTATGTCATTATCTGAAATTGATCAGATGTTTAAACTAGTTTGTCTTATTTGTAGATTATTCGAATTATTGAATATTATATTCAACTAATGTCTTTCGGAAAACATCGATCTCTGACATGCCGTGTGATTTAGATTCGTTGATCTGTAAATTTATTATCATGAATAATCATTTCATTTAACTTGTAATGGTCGAAATCCCAAGTTTTAATAATTAAATAAATTCTTTTGTCATTTTCCATTTTAAACATGACCCCGTCTCATTGAAAAATAATTGACTCCTCTTACCCTCATCCCTCTCCGTATTGAATAAATCGGAAGCTATTTAGTTCTAAAATATAAATTTACACTAAAATTTATTAATTCTGGTGTTCAAAGTTATTTGAAACAATTGTCAAGAGCATAGCAATAAGTATAGCTATGAGTTTAATTTTATAATTTGATAGTTGTTTCATCTCAGTAATAATTTTAATTAAATTGCCTATAACTTTTTGGTTTAATATTAAATTGAAAATTAACACTAATACTAATAAGAAAAGTTTAAAGGTTATAATTGACAAATAATTTAAGAATTAAACATTTTTTTTTAATTAAACCGTGATGAGATTTAATTGCGATGAATTTTGGCGAATAATCATTATTTTCGAAAAGAGCAGTAATAATTTGCAGCTGAATAATTTACAAAATTAAAATTAGCATTTTAAATAATTCTTGAAACAAACTGGCTGACTTTCCACTTCCGCCTGAAATAGAGGCGATGAACGAAGATGAATTAAGGGAATATTTAAGTAATAAGGGTAATATTTAAGTAATATTTAAGTAATAAGTTACTAAAAAGAAAAGAAGGTTTAAAAGATAAGGCTTGAGCCTTAGAAGATGACCAGGAGTCTAGTCTATTTAATCGTTTAACTCCTGTTATAATGATTTCTTAATTAAGAAACCAGGTAGCAGACATGAAAGACTCGGGAGAAATTTTTGAGCGTTTTAAGGAATCAGCTCGATAATTGATTTAGACACCTAAATTTTAGGGTGATTCGATTAGTAATGCAAATATTTGTGGGTTCATTGTCTAACGTTTTAATTGTAACAATGAAGGAAATACAACAAATACAGGCCTCCAAATACAGGTACCTTGACTACCATGTCTGCCTGTAAACCTAGGTTCACCACAAGGACAAATGAGTAAATACCAACGATGGATTCAACAAGTTTTTTATAATCCTTCCTTTCTGTCTATGTAATGAATCCTTCCCAATCAATCAATTTTCCTAACCATTAAACTCTAAACAAAAAATCAAAAAAGGAAGTATATCCAAGAGTGTTCTAACACAAATTAACAATTCGAAACAATTAAAAATCCGATCAAGTATTGAACTGAAGCATGTCTAAACAAATGTAGTACAACTAAGAGTGTTCCAACAAAAAAAATTGACAATTCGAAGGAATTAAGGATTCCATCACGTATTTAACCGATGCACGTCTAAACAACTGTAAATGCCAAAAATTTTCCAGAGTAACAAGTCCATTCTTATCCTATTTATTTATCACACACAACCAAACTATTAATAAAATTGTTCCGATTTACAAAAACTTAGCGTTCTCATTATCCTTATTCCGATACGAGTTCTTTATCTCAAATTTACAACACGTACAAAGGAGGAATATAGAGAAGAGCTAAAGGGGATTTCAGACGTAACAATATTAATAATAAATTATGTAATGTGATTTAAAGTTTGGAATTTTTTCTTAAAAAATCGGCATTTGTTCCCATTATGAAATTGAGGTAGTACGCCTAATTTTTGGGAAAAATATTTATTATTTCTAAAGCTCTTGTGATAATAATTGAAGGAAGACATCATAAGGGATTAATCCATATTTTACCGAAAATGTTATTAGAAAATTCTTAATAATTCAAATACATATCCTCACAAAAGGATTTGTTTATAAATCGTTTTTTTCGAAATTCCCATAAAAACAAAATTCACCAAGAGCATAACCCACAATCGATAAGTTGATCTCTCAATGACTGTTACGCATTTTAGGAATATATTTTTGAAAAAATTAAAATCAACAATTTTGTCTTAAAAAAAATGTTTGAATATAATTTTTTCAAAACGTGATGACTTTTTTCAATTCAATTTTTTTACTCTCTTTTCAGAAGCTATAAATAAAAATCTATAAAACCATTTCTCAGTTTTTTATTTATACAAAAAATCAATTTTTATTCAACGTGCAAAGTAAAAAGTAAAAGCGCGGCCAGCTTTCTATCTCCTGTAATTCCTCGGAACTCGTTGACTTTTTCTATGCCATTTTTTGGCCTTTGTAAAACACCAAAATATCTCCGAAGAGGGCTTTTGTTTTTTTCTTAAATTGAAAATTGGATTTTATAGAACGTTTTTTATCTCTTCTGAAAAAATTGAGAAATTTGGGTTAATTCCTTATGACATGATATCCTTCAATTATTCTATATTATTTCGTTAAGAAAATCACATAACATATTTACTATCATAATGATATTGGTATCACTTCAGAATCAGTAATTCAGTATTGAACAACTTAATATAACTGTGTGATCAAATAAAAAAGACTCAACTTATTTTTGCACATTATCAGACGGCGTAAATCAGACAATGTATAGGACCCGTAAATAATACAAAAAGGAACCATAAATCACCTTAAAAAATGTTTTTAAGTATAATATATTTTTATCATATAAAGTATTCTATAATTTTAAGATATTAATCTTATAAGTAAAAACTAAACACAACCAAGAAGATACTTAAAAGTAAATGCTTTGATAGCTCTCACAGAAATTCGATTAATTGGAAACAAAAAATTTAATAAATTAGTCGATTTTGATTTTTGATAAGGGTATGATTATTTATAATATATAGTGTATCTTACATAATTTTTTAGACGTACTATAAGTGGTACATTTCGTATTAGGTGTGCTGAAAAAAAACTGAAAACGATCATTTTGACAAAAAAAGCGAGTTCGCGAATTTTATTTCTCACTACCAATCAAATTTATATTAAAAGTAAAATAAAATCTAACATTCTCAGCTCTCTCGTTAACTATTTAATCCACTTTTGCATCAAATTCGTGAGGTCGATCAAACAGGCGAAAAATAAGGGTTTTTTGGGGGTCACTCTTTTTTGGCGTAGCTAAAAGAGTATAAAAAATTATTTTTACATTAACATTATAGAAGATTTACGCAAAATTTTACAAACCCGCCCCCCTGTTTTTCAACAGATGTACATGTTTTGAGGCCTCCGAAACATGAAAAACATGTTTTCGGGATTATGACTGCTTATCTGACAGTGTGTGGAAACGATAACTTGTGAAAGAATTGTCCTATCGTATTGCTCTTTGGCACACTTTTTTTAATATCTAAAATGAAGGCTCAATTGGTTAACCAGTCAAATTTGACAAACACTATAATAGAAATGTTAGAACATTTTCAATCTTTAAAACTTTTAGCTGCAGTTCTTGATAGTCCTCTTAAAGATTAATAATTTATCTTCACGACATTTTTCGAAGAAAATAATTAACGTAGCTATAGTATTTACAAAAAAAAAGTATCATCATGTGCGAGGACCAAAAGAATCAATTTTGCCAGTGAAGCGAACAGATTTTTTCTTATATTTGTTCATACTGTCAGAAAAAAACTTGTCAGTACTATGCCGAATAAATCTGATCATTTTAAGTTTTTTTGGTCCACCATAATGTGCTTTAACTTAAATTTTGAAATATTATGCGTTTTTTTACGTATATACTCAAAGTATAAATCCTTGAATGTCGCTTTCACATCCAAACCTAGTTTCTAGTGGTTTAACTATGTACAAGTACATTACAACCTACTTAGTAATATTTTCTTTCACGCGAACATATCTTCGCGATCTGCTCCCACACCATAACCATCCTCGAAACTCGCAAAGATCAGGAAATGAGCAGGACGATGTATCTCGTGATAGAACTCTTTTGGATTGGCCAATTGCAATTCATATTTCATATTGGGATCGTGTCTTACACCCATAAAATTATAATTCCAGGGTCCCTGATTCGGCACCATAAAAAAACCCAGGAAGCGATCTGAGAGCAGCATTTGTACTTTTTCATAATAACTAGGAAGTTAACATTTGGGATTATTTCCTTTGTCTGTATTCTGCTTGCACCATTCGATACCACTCGGAGTTAGTTTATAGGCAGTGAGGGAACATGAACCGGGGGTGAAACTGCAGGTAATGACAATAGTTTTTTCTCCGTCCCATGCAGTTTCATTTGGATTAGGGTTTTGACTATGATCCACTATTATTTTGGCATGGGTTGTTACATCTTGAGGAGAAAGTTGTGGCAGTTCATTCGGTTGAGTATGTATCCAACCAAGAGGCTCCATTTCTTGTAGATATTGATGAGCAGGCACAGAGTTAGGAAGATGAACAGTTTGGTGAGTTCCCCATTGTGGTGGCATTACTAGACAACGAATTTTCTTCACTTGAGGATTATCGGCCGGACTGCTTCCATACAAATATACAGCTATCTGGGCTCGCAAATCCGAGATAGTGACAAACTTCTTGAGGATATTTTTCGGTAAAATGTAGGTTAATCCCGTTTCCTTTTTGTCATCTGATGAGACATATATGTGATTCGTTCTAAGGTGCAGATTTGTTGCTGAAATCGCTCTTACTCGCCATTCAGTTTTAGAAGCGAAGGTTTGCGTTTCGTAATTGGATGTAGTAGCTGTGATGATCTCATCTCCGTGTTTATTTACGGTTCTAGTAGTTGTAGCAGTTAATTGACTCTGTTCCTTTGTTTGCTTCTCAATTTCTGCAATCTGTTGTCTTTGTGCAGAGGGTGCACTAATTTCCATACCTAAAATAATATCACCAATTTCCGACTGAGTGAGGGATGCAACATTGACGTTATTTTTCTTTCCATAATCGGCCAGAATTAGGTCCTTGAGTTGAACTTCAACTTTCAGCCACTCGTCATCGGTTAGTGTTGGCCAAATGTGATGCGGCTCGGTAATGGTCGTCTTGTCTGGTTTGAGAACTACCTTTTTTTGTTCAGTATTAACGTGAAGTGCTCTCAAAATGAGAATTAAACGCGAGAATGCTGTGTACGATGATATTGTCTTCAACCAATCATCGTAGAGATTGAACAACACCATCTGAGGTTCTGTGGCCTTAAGAATAAGATCGCCAAACTTCTCTACTTTTAAACAAGCCTGGAATGGTAGTTGAATTTCAGAGCCTTTGATGACGATATTGGGAAAGTCGAGTAAGTGGACTTCAAGAGGATCTAACATTTCTTTTCTCGTGACGATGATCTGTTTCGGTTGTTCCTCAACTGGCAGTGAGCGAATTAGAACCGCGACTTCCTCGGCAGTTTTCCACTTTGCGAGCTGACCGAGTCGTTTCTGTCCTGCCCAAACCGACGTGTAAATGATCTTCAAGAAGAGTTGACCGGTTCGTGGATTGAATATGAAAATTGCACCATTGATGGGTTTCGTGGTTAAATTACCTTCGAAGGTCTTATGAATTGTTACACGATAGACATTTGTGTCATCGACGAACCAAATAATCTGATTGGAGAAGAGTTCCTCGTAATTTTGAGATGAGAGATAAGGTTCAGTGGGTTCAGAAGAATACAATTGTAAGGCCTTCCTAATACGTTCTCGTAAAACATACAAAGCAGGATTCGCTTTCATGATCTTGGCCATTGCTTGTTGTATCAGTGGTTTGCATCCTGGGAACCAGTTTCCATAGGCGCTGTGCAGATTGTAGGCGAGATCGATGGCGATCAGTAATCCGGTTGGAGATGGATAGATCGACATATTGTCTGTTGTGTAATCGAGAAATTTAGCTCTCGCGTATCGTTCAATGTCATGGGAATCATAATCACCCCACCTTAGTTGAACATCGATCCAATACTTCTGGGTCGTCGTGTTGTCCATTACATATTTCGAATCCGCCAGAAGAGAGGGTCGAGAAACATTCCAGTTGTAAGCAGAGAATAACAGAATATCTGCACAGGAAGAATTCATCTTGTAAGACTTCCTTGGATGAATAGTTTCTTTCTGCACCGTTTCGATTTCGAGTGCATCCAACTCCTGATCGAATACTTGACAGAGATCCATCACGATGGATTCATGGACCTTCTGCCATAAGTGAGCACGAAATATTTGAATGAGGGAGATCTTTAGTGTAGGGATCTTGCCGTGCATAAAAATTCCAGTTAAATCTAACTGAACTTGGAAACCAACGTATACATTGGCTCTGTTAATAGTTGGAGACCACCATAAAGTGAATCGCCGATTGGGAATTTGATTCAAACCCGATCTCTGAGCATTGGTCAATTTTTTGTACTTCATGGACTCCTCGAATTCGGACGCTTTCTCCCAAAACAGACCTTCCCATGTCGGAAAATACGTGCCTTTAAAGAGAGTGTGCTCAAGAATACCTTCAACTCCACCAAGAGCTTGTATCATATCTGTTCTGTAATTGTTCAGATTCCAAAGTTTTCCATCGTGGCGTTGGTGAGTCCACCAGAATGGATTTTGTTTCAGAACCTGGTACTGTTTGAATTCAGTTCGTATTCTCCAACCTTTATCATAGGCAAGTGCATGACGATCTTTTTGGAATAAAGTATTGATTCTAGGTATTCCGCGATCCCAACTGTCTTCCAAATCTTCAAGAGTTAATCGTCGATTCTGTGCATTAGCCTCCTGACGTTTTAAAGCGTACTCTGCCCATACTCGCTGTGAGACTATAAACTCCGATTCCCACGGTTGAATGTATCTATACAAGTTCGGAATCAGCTGATCTTCGTCGTGACTCATACCTGATCGGAAGTGGGTAAACCTCCCAATTCCTAAACCTCCCAATTCCTTTGGCGTATAAAACACTGCCGGTGGAAATCTCGATGGCATTTTTGAGTTAAGTCCGATCATGATTCGAGTCTGAATTTTGTTTTCACATTTAACCAAAAGGTCCAGAAGTTCCTGAGTGTTAACTACAGCTTCACGGAAGTAAGTCATCAAACCAATAAGAACGGTGTTCCACTTATTAACGATCTTAGTGAAAGTTGTAGAACCCGAAGCCATTAGTATCTGTCTAATTCGGTTGTGAAACATTTGTAAACTCTCGTCATCTACTCTCAAATAGCACTGAGCTGTTCTTTCTTTGGTAATTTCATGTTGCAAGTTCCACACACCATCCTTATTTAAACTTTCTTCATGAGCTGTTCTAGTCTTTAGTAGGATTCTGCACTCGAAACAATTCATGTTAAAGAGTAAATTTGGATTATCCTTGCTGTAGACGCTTACACAGCTGTTCTCCCACTGGATTGTCGTCGTCGACCTGGGCAATCGATTTTTTATGTCCCAAAAAACAGCACGCCCGAGATTGACATCGTGTTTCATTAACCTCATTCGTGCATCTCGTGGCCAGCATTTTTTGTTAATGTATCCAACTATGTTCTCATTATTAGGATCTGGATGTTCTGTAAGATAGCGTTGAATTAGATCTCGAGCTTCTTCTGCAGAGAATCTCAAAAACAGTTGAATCCGATCAACGTATCTGCAGTAAAGCCGAATAGGATGAGCAGTTTCAGAAGCTATATCTTGGAACGTAAGGAACTCATTTGGCATTTGAGGGGGACCAGCCATTTCGCTTGCTCTTTGCAATCCCAAAACCAACAAGTCAAGTACGAGACCATAATACTGAGCGATAAATGAAGCAAATTGCAGGCCTCTAATGATTCCATAGCTGTTGGTGTGATTCATATCTTTATAATTGATGACTACGTTGTTTTTCGCAGTCACGTAATCGGCGATATTATGATCTACGATCAACCTGAGAAGTCTGTTGAGCAATGTAAGATCAATTTTTTCGTAGAGTTTCTCAAACTTAGACTCTAACAAGACGTTGCACTCGCCTTCACTAACGTCCCACACATCCTGCAAATTATTTATCCCTTGGCACCATTTATATACAAGCAGCGGAGGTGGTTCTGCATCTGATGGCTTAACCCACGGAGGAAAAAGTCGACGTTTGTCGGCTTCATACCACAAGTACTGATCCAAGTACGCATCTGTAATCTTTTCGAGAGGCTCCACGTCATAGACTGAAATTAGATGACTGTATAGATCCATGAATTCTATTCCTACCTCTTTGAAAGATCGTTGAATTAGCAGATGACGTTTAATTCTAGATAATGCTTCGTAAGGATTATCATACGCTTGTTCGATTCAGCCAAGTTCCTCTCGTTGACTCTGATTCAGTCTAGATTTCACGCTATAAGCTTCTTTTAGTCGTTCTAACCCCAAAATCAAAAGCTTAGTATCGTGCTTGTATGATAACGATGGAAACGGAATTGGGGCGAATCTACGAGACTCCAGCCAATGTACGGTTGTCGTATAAATTGCAACTGCTTCCTCTGGAGAAAAATATGGACCATCCTGCAAAATAAATACAATTATTAGATGTAGATGTGAAAATATTCAAATGAAATTTTTATTTTCATTTTAAAAATCGTAAAAATTTCAAACAGACTTTCGTGAAAATTTTAATAGAGTAAAATTAAAATTCTAAGTAAATTTTTATGTTTAAGTTTTTAAACGAATTATAAACGAATATTCTAATTAAGATTTTTTATAAAACTAACTTTATATTATACGTTTATTTAAAGGCATTTAAGGAAATTTCAATGGACTTCAAGAAATTTCTCAGAATGTTCAGAATTTTTAGATATGATGTAGAAGATTTTCTACACATCAGAAAAATGAAAATTAATCCTTCGTTTTTCAATTTCCTAATAAAGATAGACATTTTCCGTAAAATCGTCACTCCATGTCTCTTGTCCTTTATTAGGTTTCGGTATAATTTTATTAATATTTTCTTTTATTTTCCCCCCTTTTATGTAAATTACTGTGGGCCTCTTAAGCTATAAGAATTAGGGGCAGAGATTTGCAAAAGCTACCGTTAATCCTTCCATTGTGTCATCGATAAGGATCTGTCTTCACCTCCGTTCTGGGGAGGATTCTACTATCTAGTGACCTCCAATTCAACTTCTTAGGTTTCACAGTCTACTTCCAGTGAAGTAAAGCCTAAAATTACTACGTCTAGTAATAATAGGTTTGGGGCCACTCATAAACCATGTGGACAATTTTTCACCACTTTTTCACCCTCTGTATCCCCCCTACTCTATCCACGTGGACTTTTGATATTTTATGAAAATATAGGTATTATTTGCGTAGAACGATGTGCAAGCACAATATAAACAATTCGAATATATCTCGAGTGTACCTTGACTCATTTCAGTATATTTTTCGCAGATTTAACGTATTTAACGTGTGTCCACGTGGATTCTCGCTCGACCCCACCCCCTTGGCCCTCCTCGTGGACCAGCATGGAAATTTGACATTACCCCCCCCCAAACTGTCCACGTGGTTTATGAATGGCCCCTTTGTAAGTTATTTACTTATTTAATTATTTCGAAAAAGATAAAAAAAAAACATTTCTAGTCGTGGTTGCCTTCTGTTTTTATGTTGAAACATTTCGAAGTTCATCCTATACCTGCCGTTCAAAGCAAACTTTCGTTCTCCAATCGAAATTCAGCGCTTCAGACACCTTCGTACAGGTCTCGTTCATTATGCTACGATTCACTCGCTCTTGTACAGAAAGGAGAAAACTTCTCTGCGCCGAAGACTTGACTCAACAAGAGAAAGAAAACGACCTTTGGAGAGATGTATCGACGACTGGGCAGACCAATGAACAACGGTCTTTATCAGAAATCTCTCTCTTATTGAAGATCGACATGGTTTTTCTTAATTAAGGGTGTTGGAAAATCGGACTTAGAATTTTTGCCATGTCAAATCCCGACTATGTACGGCACTGTCACCATATATAATTTTCCGAGGGTTTTTAAGAGAACAAGGAAAAAAAAGTAACTCAATATCCAGGGTTTATTGTAATCCTGGTGTCAAATTCAATCGATGTAGTATCCCATTTTCCGAAATGTTGAATTCCCAACATAACACCGAATTGCGAGAACCACACTTGTAAACAATTATTTTTCACAAAACACTAACGCTTTAGGTAAAAAAGCGGCTAGTACTTCAGCCGAAAATAAAATGAATTTTTGATTTTCACTTTGAATTTCGCGATCTGTTGCCGTAAAATGTTACATTTTTCCACGAAAGTTCAAAATTTTTTTCATGGAAGAAAAATAAATAGCAGACGTGATCAGATGACAGACGAATCGCACCAAATTGGTCGCTCCCTATCGGTCGCATTACGTACTGTATTGAATAAAGTTACCATTGAGGGTAACACGCACCACTATTACCTATTGTCTGATGAGCTAATTTCGAATTTATATTATATTATAATAATATATTCATCATTGCATAAAGAATTGATGAATTTATCATTCCTAAAAATTTCTCAGTTATAAATTATTTCTCAAAATTGATAATTGATAAATTTGTAAATCTATTTAGTACAAGCTCCGAAGCAACCGGACTATAAAGAGTAAAGCGAGATACAGCACTACGATTACAGTGGCACGCGCCAAAAGATGAATAATCGGTGTGACGTTCGTACACATCTCGGCTGGTGGCAAAGGCAAACATTTTACCATTCAATGACCTATGCTAATTTTACAGGAAGATTGAAGGGTCAGCGATGATTTAGGTTTTTACCCCCCAATTATTGCCCCGAATTTTTTATTTACAATTTTGAAACATTATTTTCTTTCTCTCTTGAAACTTTATATCAACTTGAAAATAAATATAAATTTATAACCATTCCAATTTATTATTATTTATACACCTAATCTTGAACTTGTCGGTAAAGTGGGATACCCTTACCATATTTGTTGACAAATGAAAAGTGGTTATACGTTCATTTGCACGTGTGCTATACCATTATGAAAGAAAGTATTTCATAGTAAATATTTTTTTTGAAAAGAAAACGAGTAATACCATGAGTAATTGGAAATTACTTCTGCCAAAAGAAAATCTCACAAAAAGGTTATGAAAAATATGTAAGTATAGACTAATTTTGTAATTATAATTTTCTTTATTTTTTGGGAAAGTCAAAACGTCAAAAAGATATAAAAACCACGTCAAAAATTTAGATAGCTTTCGACCTCATTTTTGTTATTGTTTTTAATGTCCTTTCTTACGTCATTTTTGACGTCCTTTTTTTACATTATTTTCCATATCATTTTTACGTCATTTACGGCGTGGTTTTTAACCTCGATATAACGAGAAGTATAATGACGACAAGTCATTATTGTCGTAAATTTTGACGTCGTTTGTTACGTTGAAAACGACATCAATTTTGAATTTTTGTGAGACTTGTGAATAATAACTTTGCACAACATTTCACCATCCGTATGAGAAGAATTTTTTTCGCTTTTTTTGATAATAAAATCTAATGCAAAAATACAAACAATGTTAGAAACTTTTTTTATCCTAGAAGTGACCCAATAAATAATGGATGATCGATATGAAGTCAATACGATCGTCGAGTTTAAATACCGTTGAATTTTAGACCCGCTTTTGACCACGTTTATTATGCTTGGAAGATATTTTCTAAGTGAATATTGAAAAAAATAAAAATATTGAATATTGAATATTGAATAAAAAATATTGAATATTGAATATTGAGTAAAAAAAAATTCTCAATTTGACAGATTTTATCGATTGAATATCAATTTGACGTTGGAGGTCAAAAAATCGTCGATTTTGGCGACAAAAGTCGTGCTGTTTAAAAAAATTACATATGAAAATTACATATTAGTAGGCTTGCCATGTTTTTCTTTCTGGAAACTTCCAGTTCTTCTTTCCCTTTCTCACACTATCCACCCCCTCCCCCGTCATCGTTTTTTATCGTGTTTTGTACCCATTCTCCTATATTGTAGAAGGAAAATTCCGGGTAGGCCGGTCGAATTTGGGTCTAGTGGCCACCCGCATATCAATAATATACATCTATAATCATTACAAATTCTAAAGAAATGTGTATAGAGTATATATATATATATAATTTTTTGCTAATTTATAAACCAAATTTAACATGATAAAATAGCTTTTCGTAGGTACATCTGCGTATAGACGATGACGGAAAGAGAAATGATACTTTCATGTCACAGACCGCGGATAGTATTCAAGGTAGAGAAGTTTCAAGCTCTTCGCAAAAGCTTTTGGAGGAGTGCCATCAGAATAATAATGCAATACTGGATGCGAGGTCTTTTCTGGATGAGGAGACTTTCTCTGCATCGAATAAAGAGGTTGAAAATGCATTATTAGCATTTTCAATGATGAAAATCGAAAGCATGAGAGAGAAACAAAAAGAATGAAAGAAGGTGGAAAGACGAAGAAGAGATGAAAAGGAAGAGGAAGAAAAAATAATGGAAGGAGGAGAAGTCGAAGCGAAAAAAAGAGAAAGGGAAGATCAAGAGGTAGGAGAGAGAAAAGAGGAAAATGAATTCAAAGAGCGAAGAAGAAACGGACATGAGGAAAATGAAGAATTGGTAGAAAGCTTTCCAGAAATTCAGACTTACAACATCAACAGAGGAAAATTTCATCAAGGCAATATGAGAATTTTTCAGCATGATAGCGTGGGACGTCAATGAACAGCAAATGCAGCAGTCTCTATTGTAATGTGCCGGATAAAGAGACCAGAGTTGTGGACAGCTCATGATGTAGACTCTGTGCTGATGATTGGCGACGAAATTTATAGAAAAAGTATGCAGACAAGACTTATATCCAGCGATGAAAATGACTATCTGAGTGCTGAGGAAATTGTAAAGGATATAAATGTAATGTCATGTCATCGGCGAATTACAGTAGGAACAAGTTTTTATGGACACCTTGATGAAAATATAGATGGTTTCATGAACCTGAAGCAGACTTTAGATGAATTTTTAAAAGACGATGGAGCTGCAATCCTAACATCCAATAACATTTCAATGGCTGTCGGAAGAAATGAGGGACAAGTATGGATGTTTGATTCGCAAGCTAGAGATAGAAATGGCAAAAGAGATTCGATAGAAGATCCTACTGCATGTCTCAAGATGTTCAAGGATGTTGATTCACTACATCAATTGGTAAGTTACAACATTGTACGTCATACAAGTGTTGGAGACAGAAACAACTTCTTCGAGTTATACCCTATTGAAGTTACTTTTCCAATTAGGAGGAACCTAATAACAGTTGAGAAAGAAACTAACAGTAAGTAACATCGGAATTATCGCTAATAGATATTCAAATGATGAAAGTAATGGTGAAAAATCGGTAAATAATGTTCCTGCAAAAAAAGTTTCACAACTAGGAGGCAACGACAATTTGTCAGATGTTCCACATTCTGAAGAAACAGAGGGTGATTCTTGGGAGACAAACAAAAGAGAACAAAAATCAAAAAAAGGTCAACGTTCGTGCAACAAAAAATGGAGGAATAGAAAAAAAAGAGAATGGAAAAATGGTGGATAATATGTTTCACTTTGAAACTGGCGACAGATTTGTTTGTGGAGAAACAAGTAGTGATTGTTCCGAAAATGAACGAATTCCTGAAGAAAATAATGTCAGTAATGATGCAGAACTTACAAACGAATGTTCTGATGGAACCTTTACACCTGAAAGTTCGGAGAAAACTAACAGTGAAAACTCGGAATTTACCGACTGTTCAGAAGAAAGTACAAATGAAAGTTATATTGATGTAGAAGATTCCGAAGTACAGATTGCAGCGTCTGAGGATAACCAGCATTCAGAAGAAGAAAGCATATTGCTAGAGAAAGAGAAAAATGCAGGCTTGAGAAAGACTTATAAAAAGACTGAGGAGATTGATGTGTCAGAAGTTATACTCACAAATTGGTCATCATAATGGGACCAACGTACTGTAAAATTAGCGACACACACAAATCCGGATTGCTCTATAACGAACGTGAAGTTACACAAAAAAAAGCGACAAGGTACTCGGCTATGCTTTACATACAAATGCGAAAAGTGTTCTTGGAATGCAAGCGTTTGGACTACATTACAGGATGAAAAGAAATTAGACATCAATGAAAGTGTAGTAATGGGTTGTATAAATAGTGGAACAGGATGCACCCAAATGAAAAATTAGTACAGAACATGAAAGAAGCAGGAAAGCAAGAACATGAAATAGCTATAGCAAACGGAAAGCTAAAAAATGGAATAGGCTTGATTACAGTATTGGCAGACGGTAGTTGGATGAAGAGAGCCTATAAAACAGGATCCTTCAATTCTCCAGCCGGATTGGCGTGTACAATTGGACAAAAAACTGGAAAAATTTTGTGGCTTGAGATAAAAGACATGTATTGTTCCAAATGTGATAGAGCAAAAAGCATGGGCACAGTAGCCAAAAAACATCACTGTTTGAAGAATTGGAGCTGTAATCAAAGTTCTAGCAGTAAGGAAACTGCAGCCATTGCTGAAGGATTCGAAAAAAGCATAGAAATGCATAATTTGATGTATTATAAGCTAATAGGTGATGGTGACAGCAGTGTTCATAAGAGAATATTGGAAATTGACCCTTACGCTGAACATGAAATAGAAGTGGAGAAAATAGAATGCTCCAAACACTTACGACGCGCATTCAAGAACAGAATAAAAAATATAGGAAACAAGAAACGCGGTTATGTTGGTTCTGCTAGAAAAACTTTACTGGAATGTGGTCCAAAATGTGTTGCGGAAGTAGACCGTCTCCTGAAATATTATTGAGATCAGGAGAGGCCACTGAATGATGAGCTTTGTCAGGAAGTAGGACGTGCCATTGACATAATACCTAAACATGTATTCGGGGATCATGATGGATGTGTAGGAATTCATCCATTGTGCAATGGTATTTCACAACCCAATGAAGAAAATAGCGTTCCTAAAATGGAAAAATGGGGATTTTTAGAAGAAGTAGAAGACGCCATTGCGCGTCTTAGTGTACATGCAGAAAGCTTGTAGCTGAATTTGGACACTAATGCCGTGGAATCTGCTAACGGAATTGTTGCAAAAAAAATTGGTGGAAAACGTATCAAC
This sequence comes from Synergus gifuensis, assembly GCA_904066015.1. Lineage (NCBI taxonomy): Eukaryota > Metazoa > Arthropoda > Insecta > Hymenoptera > Cynipidae > Synergus > Synergus gifuensis. Next base: position 130,663 of record CAJFCO010018168.1, read on the forward strand.
TACGCTCTTAGAGATGAGTATCACGTTCGAATATTTGCTGCAGCGTTGCAATTCAATACTCGTCAAGTGATAATCCCTTATTTTGAGAAACTTGGAAAAGAAGTTCCAACAATTACAGCAGCTGTGGAGAAAGAAAGCCAAATATATCATGAACTCCGAAAAACTAAGCAAGATAAACATCGACGAAGGAGGAAGAACAAAAGAAATTATGGTGACAAAGATTACGGTCCCAATTGTCAAAAGCCTGATATGGATGCTAAAACGTCTGCTACCCAATTAGAAAAGCGTAGAGAAAAGGAGAAAGAAATGATGGAGAAGAGAGATAAATACGAAGAAGCGACACGACGTCAAGCGAAGAGCAATGAATGGCATAGACTGAAGAAACAGTTTGTAACGGCATCTCTTAGCCACCGAATATGTCGCAAAAGGGACGAAACATCATGTAAAAATATTGTCAAAGACATCAGAAAACCGAAATCTATAACAACTGCAGCCATTATTTGGGGTTGTAAAAATGAAATAATAGCAAAGGCTGAATTGGAAATGAAACTGAATGAGAAAATTCTTGATTGCGGTCTGTTTATTCATCGGAATATTCCTGGTTTAGCAGCAATTCCAGATGGTATTTGTGAAAGAACTAGAGCACTGGTAGAAATAAAGTGTCCATCAAGTGCTGCTGCATACAATACACTTACAGAAGCTTATATGAGTAACGTTCCAGCAATCACCAATTTATTTTTAGACGAATCTTGTACTGCAATAAATAAAAATCACCAATATTACTATCAAGTTCAAACTCAACTAAATGTAGTTGATAAGAAAAAGTGTCATTTTATGGTTTGGATTCCCAAACATAGTACGGTTATAACAATAGAAAAAGATGTTATGTTGTGGGAAATAGTATTGAAACCGAAGTTGACAAAATTTTATAACACATGTCTACTACCTGAATTAATTGATAGTCGCTTAGCTAGGAAAATGCAGGTAAAAGATCCACCACATATTTTAGAAGCAAAAGAAAGAGCAAAGGCTTTGAAATCACAAAAAGCCGAGAAACAAAATATGAAAAAACAGGAAGCAGAAGAAACTGATGCAAGAAAAGCAGAAAAATCACACCAAAGGAAGAAGCAACAGAAAGATATACATAATCAAAATGAAGCAGATAATGCTTCAGCAACAGAGAAAAATAAAGACGAAACTCAAATCCAAAAAACTGAAAAACGAAAAGAGATAAGTAATGAGACATTGGTGAAAATAAAAAGAAATAAAGTGATTCTACAAATGGAACTGATACCACTTGCAAGCAAGCATATAGAGCTTCCAACGCAGAATGCAGTGGAACCTATGGAATTAGATGTTGCCGCTGAGACAAATACAAGTCAACTTGTAGATGAACAGTTGGCTACTAGCACTAGATCTGGCCGTCAACGAAAGAAACCTCTGTGGACTAAAGATTACATTATCAGTTAGAAAAGATATAAATAAGACACTGATATTTATCTGATTGAATTGTATGTATGGATAGCGTAATTTTTGAATTATAAAAATCCTTGTGTAGATATTCGCGCAAAAGAAAAAAAATTCATCTAATGAATAATTCTTATTTATCTACGTAAAAAATGCTTGCGTTGATATTTGCGCTAAAGAATAAAAATTCATCTAATGAAGAATTCTTATTTATCTACGTAAAAAATGCTTGCGTTGATATTCGCGCTAAAGAATAAAAATTCATGTAATAAATTATTATTTATCTAAATATCTAAATAGAAATGCTTGACTTGAAATTCGAAATAATAAAAGTGTATGTAGTGAATTATTTATCTAAATAGAAATACTTGCATTGATATTCGCGCAAAAGAATAAAAATTCATATAAAAAATTAATATTTATCTAAATAGAAAATGCTTGCGTTGATATTCGCGCAAAAGAATAAAAATTCATGTAATGAATTATTTATCAAAATAGAAATGCTTGCGTTGATATTCGCGCAAAGGAATAAAAATTCATGTAATAAATTATTATTTATCTAAATATCTAAATAGAAATGCTTGCGTTGAAGTTCGCACAAAAGAATAAAAATTCATGTAATAAATTATTATTTATCTAAATATCTAAATACAAATGCTTGCATTGAAATTCGCGCAAAAGAATAAAAATTTATCTAATGAATAATTCTTGTTTATCTACGTAAAAAATGCTTGCGTTGATATTCGCGCAAAAGAATAAAAATTCATGTAATCAATTATTATTTATTTAAATATCTAAATAGAAATGCTTGCGTTGAAATTCGCGCAAAAGAATAAAAATTTATCTAATGAATAATTCTTATTTATCTACGTAAAAAATGCTTGCGTTGATATTCGCGCAAAAGAATAAAAATTCATCTAAAAAGTTATTATTTATCTAAATAGAAAATGCTTGCGTTGTTATTCGCGCAAAAGAATGCAAATTCATCTAAAAAATTATTATTTATCTAAATGGAAATGCTTGCGTTGATATTTGCGCAAAATAATTGGAAATAAACAAGAAAATATGGGGTGTAATGTAGATCGCCTCCTCGTTGGTGCACCCCGGGTAACGCCGAATGATCCACGTTATACATACTACCTTGTAATCCGTCTTAGCGGAAAAAAAAGAGAACCTCCTATTATGTGACTTACTTCTAACCGAATCTACGATCGACAAGTAAATAATTAAATAATTTACTGTATTTTTTTTTATTTATTGACTTTTTACCATAAGAATATAAAGCCACGAAAGAAGTAATAAAAAGTTACAAGATTAGTTTCGGAATATATGAATTACTGAAGTAGTAATTTTCTACAACTCTTTTATTATTTCTTCATCCCCCACCACGACCCCAAGTACCTTGGTCCCAACCTCCTTGGTTCCAATTTCCACCCCTTCTGTTACAACGATCCCAATTTCCTCCGCGGCCCCATCTACCCCTTCTACCACCACAACTCCTTCCACGAACCCAATTGCCCCCTTGGCCCCTGCCGCCTTTATAGTTTCTCCAGTCCTCACGACCCCAATTCCTTCCTCGCCCCCTTCCATGAATGCGATTACAGTTATTACCCCTATATTTTCCCCTATTCCTTACATTCAATTCAGAATCACACTCCACCAATTCATCGTTATCTTCCCGTCGAATCTTTCTTTTTTCTGTCTTTTTTTCTTTCTTCTTTTCTGCTTCCTGTTACGATTTTTCACCCTCAGAATCACACTCCTCCAATTCATCACTCTCTTCCCGTCCAATTATCCTCTTTTCTATCCTCTTCTTTTTCTCCTTTTCTCTCTCCTGTTCATGTTTTTCATGTCCCTCTCCTTTGGAATCTGCGGTCAATAAATTCTCTATAAATATAATAAAATATTTTACAGACAAGTAACCATACGGACAACCATATCTACTGAAAAACAGACAGATACACAGAAAAATAATGCTTACGAAAATTTGCTTTTCCCTTCTTTTTATTTATCTTTCCTTCAAGACCTTCCAAATTCTCGTCTTTCTCAAAGTCCACCTTCTGTTTTTCAATCCTTCATTTCTTATCTTTCGTCTCCTTTGTATCATTTGGAGGTGATGATACTTCATCGCTCAACCTTGAAAATATAAAAGTGTTAGACATAGGGACGATCAGGCACACAGTCATATGGACAGATATATATTTGAAATAGAAACAGATTCTAACTGTTAGAATTTTATTTTATTTTGAAAATGGAATGTTCAAAGTGTGTCTGAATTTGCATTGAAAATTCGTAGTGACGTCTGCAACATCTCAGCAGTGAAACTCGGATGCATGAATTCAATCTGTTCTTTTCCTAACAGATAAGATAGAGAGAAAGATGCAATCTTTTCTTTTCTT